>LDMZ01042995.1:0-19706 GCA_001455285.1 Sphaeromyxa zaharoni
TGTTCCAATTCCTGCTGACACCAATGCAGTATATACAATATGAATACGACTAACCCCGATCTACCTCGGGTATCTACTAAATATACGCTACAATAGGGTATATGTTCTCTGCTTGAATATCATATATAGTTTAGTAATCTACAATTAATAAATACAATGATGCCAAGGAGGGTCAATTAGAAATAAAAAACTTTCGTCAATGCTCGGACATAATGACACTATGGTCTAAATATGTGTGGTGCCACATGTTAAGACTTGGCGTTCCTTGCAAGGCGCAATAGTGTACCCTAACAATATTATCACTGTAATCGCTTCATCAAGGCAGTTGTTTATGTGTGCTTTGATGTTTCTGAGTTGTAATTTTCATCGTTATGTATATATATATATCAATATTGATAAATGTCTTTACAATATGGTTATGGTAGAAAAAAGTAATTATTACACGGGATAAAAATCCCTCTTTATGTTACACACCGAAACTGGAGGGTAAAGTGATGGGTAAATAAATATGATATGAGATATCCATATGTCAATCCTACACTTATCTTGCTATTACCACTGTGCCCAGTTTTTTTTTAATTCTCAAATTTTTACTCAAAATCGACTGAAATCTTATGGTTTTTTATAAATTTTATGGTACTCAACTAAAAAAAAGTTTTCATTTAAAAATTATATTCTTTTTAACAATGAAAATGAAGATAATCTTTATTTATTGCTATTGATAATTATAAGAGATTGTTTCTAATTTTTTTCCTTAAAAAAAATATAGGCACATGAAAGGTATCAATTATAAACTTTTCAAACATATAAACTAATTTGAAATTATGCACTATGAAATTTACTTCTGAATACCCTCAAATATACTAGTAATATTCTTTGCACATAAATTTATGAAAGATCATTAATCTTGTATGTTTAAAACATTCGAATAAGAAAAGTAATGATAGGAAATTTGCTTTCACAAATTAATTTTTCTTAGAACTTCAAACCAGGAAACGTATATCCCTTTTGTGTAATTCTCTGTTAAGAATATTTTTCAGATGTACAGCATTATATTAGATTATTTTTTGAATACTTCAAAGCCAAAATATTCTCTTGACTTTTTGTGGGGCCTTATTTTAATTACTTGAAATTGAAACGTTCTTGATCCCTAATATATTTGGTAAACATATATTAAAACAAATTTTTTGTTGAAATTGCAGATATTCCCGAAAGTTTTCCTAAAAGAACAGCTGATTAAATAAATATAACGAATGTTTCTCAGGAAATGACTTAGTCGACTAAGATTACCTGAGAACAAGCCTAAAAATTTTGAAATCCTGTAAAATATAAATTTAAGATGTGTTAAATTATTAGAGAACATAATAAAATACGCATACTAGCAAGGGTAAAAATAATTTATAAAAATCTCTACCAAAAGATACATGTCGCAATTAAACACGACGAGGATCTCAGAAGATTATTGAAAAAAAGGTTTGAATCCAAATCAAATCTATAATCATTTATGGACTAACATGTAATGCCTTATGCACATCTGCAAATTAGTTATCCTATCACCGATATCAATCAACATCTTTGAGTTTTTTGATGGTACAGAATAATTTTTGACCGCTTTTATTTTTAAAGTGTGAAATGATCCATCACAAAATTTCGATGATAAATAACAGGATTTTTGTTCTTTTTGGCATATAAAAAACAATCTTTACACTATTAAAAAAATAAATAACTAAATCTAACACGTCTCGGTATGTTCTATTCCGAAAACATTAAAGAATAATTTTAACTTACTTTCAATGATGATGTTATTTTTATGTTTTTTGCAGCATAAATAAAGCAATGGGAAATGAGGTGAAAAAGTTATTTGTTGTCTATTCCAAGTAGATTTTTTTTTAAATGTAATCACCTGATTTATGGCAACTTATTCTCCTTTTGTTATAATCATTTTAGGCTATCATTTCTGTTTAAAAACTGAAAAATAAATATATGTTATGCATTTACATCAGCAGCAATCCATAACTTGATGCTAAATTTTGTAGACTTATTCTTCAAAAAGATTTAATAGGATCTGTCTGAAACCTACGGGTTCGATCATGCACCCTTTTGTGAGAGCTAAATGATTATTTTCCGCCAAGACTAAATTTATCTCATTAAAATTTTAGTCTAATCATTTTTTCATAAGAAGTATTGAATAACAACTATTTGGACGATTACTCATCAAACCGGATTCTTCAAAGATTATGTATGTCGTGGTTCGGGATTCTATGATCCCAAAAATCGTTTTCTAAGCATTTCACATTTTTTTAAGAATGAACATATGATAAGAATAACAAAATAAATTGTTAATACTACGTATTATGTAGTCAGGCTAGAAAAAAGATTATATCCGTCCATCTGCGAAGAGTATGACAGTATCTATTCATACCTTGCGACATAAGTGGCAAGAAATATTTATTTGGTTGAGGGTTCCATGAATTGGTATCCACGCCCACATTGAAAGATATCAAATTTAATTTACTATATTCGACCGCTTTTATCTATTACTATATATAGTAGAAATTCGAATAGAGAGTGCATCTTCTATACAAACATGAGGTATCCTCCAGGCGGAAGGTGCCCGATTTAGGTGCACGTAAATAGCGATTTGCAATTTACTTGGGTGCAAATATCTAAGTTTATGCCCTCGTAATTGTACATTAGAAAAGGCCTTCGTGTATAACTACGTCAACCGCATCAAATAATAATTAAATAGTAATAGTGTGAATATGTGTACAACGCTATAACTAAAATTCTGGAATCACCGTGATATATATTAAATTTAGATAGTTTATAAATAGGTCACCATTGTGTTCGTGTTTAAGCAATATTTAGTTAGATATTATATAGAAAGTTATTGCTTATATCTCAAGTCTAGGTAAAGATACATTAAGTATCACAGTTTATTTGGCAGTAGACCCATATATTTAGATCGATACATATATGATGAAAGTAGTATTTAAAAGTTGACATAATTTTTATCACCATCTTCTGAAAATTGAATAACTTGAATTGTTACTTTGATGTTGCATCGCTTGAAAAATCCTACAGAGTCGATTAAAATAAGAGTTATATAATGCCTATCACGCAGTCATAAATTTTAACAGATTATCTTATTTAATATTTTAATAACCATTCATGGAATGTTTATAAACAATTATCAAAAAATTCCATTGAATGATGATCCCCAAAATTTGTAATACAGATAAAAAAAGTGTACATGACATTATTTTTTCAAATAAAATAATCACTAAAAAAATAGATTGTATTGACAGCAGTCAGGGAAAAAAAGTTTTCCAATATTAAAATTTTTAAAATCGGATTTAAAATTGGAATCATAAATATTCTTGTTGAACCTTTATGTAATTTTTGTAAATTGTAACAAAACTTTCTCGGAAAAAAATTAAACGAAATTGACTAGATATTATTTTGATGGCAATAAAGATAAATTCTTACAAAATTTTCTTTGTGTTTTTTATGAACCGAAAAAACTAGAAAAAAATTAAAATCTTGGTTAAACCAAAAGGAAACATTGAGCTTTCTAAGGTTAGAATCCATTGGATTACTATACGCTAATAATTAAGATAAATGTCTTTCTTTTATAATATCACAGAATCGTTATCATTTGTTTCTTAAGGCTTGTTGAAAGCAAAATAATTATCTAGAATGGGACTTTAATTTTTTTTTAAATAATTATTTTTAAATATTTACATAACAAATGTCTTTAAACATAATTATTGTTTTACTGCCTTTTAAACAAGAACTTTCTATATTTACTTAAAGAATTGAAAGAATGCAACAATTAAAAAATAAGGCAAATTAAATTATGAAATATTTACTGTAAACTTATGTCAAAAATTAATTAATAATTATACATGTAACAGAATCAAAACCAAGGAAAAAAGCTATACACAATCAAGGCATGCGTTTTTATGCTACTTAATAATAAACTTTAGCGAAATAATGACGTCATCAATGTATTGAAGATTTGCGATTTCTCAAAGGTTCTTTTCTTCATTTCCCTGTGTCTTAGTCAAACCGTAAAAAAATTACGAAGACGTTCTAGAGTCCTTTGCATTTGTGGCGTATCCCTTGGCTGGAGGCTGATTTCGGGATTATTAAATATTTTTTGCCTATCCCTTAAATGATCAAAATTAAGACAAATTAAAAGGCATTAAATAAATATACCAGTTTTCATGTAAATAATGAAAAATCTTATATTGATGGATGTGCATGAAATCTAAGTGATCTGTGGTATTGGGCTATGGAATACAAGTATCGATATAAAATACTATTGTACGTTAATTTTAATATAAGAAGTAAAATTTATTATAATATATATAATAAAGTTAACTCGGACTAATAAAAATATTTTTTTTAAATAAAATAGGACAATGAACATGTTTTAAGATATATCTTGAGATAGAAATTTAAAGGATCCCTATCATCCTTTAATTATTTTTTGATTCTTTATAATGAATTGATCGGAGAGATTATGTTCAAAATTTCTACTTCGATTTAATCGGTTTTTTTTAAGTTTATTATAACAAAAAAAATTTAAGAGTAACACATTTACTCAGGATTTTGGTTGAGGTAGCACCACTTTATTTTGGGAATTATGAATTAAAAATTTTAAGTAATATGAAAGGTGCTATATAAAAAAGCTTAATTTTTCGATCATATTTTTGGATTAATTTGCAAATTTTTTAACATGAAACAGAAAACAGTTATCAATTCATTGTAATGGAAGGTTAAATTTATGCACGTAATATATATTTAAGGTATAAAAAAGTTACTGTGTAGCAGTAAAAATGAAAAACAGATGATATGATTATTTTTCAATAAACAATTGTTGCGTTGAGAAGTAATAATAAGAAACTCCAATCCAAAATATAATCAAATTATTTTCTGGTAGTTTGAACATATTATATAATCAAAAACAAATAGTTTTATCTTATCAATCCTATTAAAACAGTTAGAATATACCGTGTATCCAGTTTTCGAAAACGCATTGCTTGTTTAAAAATTTCTAAAACTTATGTTTCGAAAAAACTAAATCCATATGAGTTGAATTTGACGAGATAGAGGGGCAGCCGATGCCACAACAGTGTTCAATCAATTTTTTTGGGAACTATAAGTCTATTATTTCAAGCAAAACGGATGCTGAACATGGACAGTCCAAGTATTGTTTAAGATGGAAGATATAATTTTGGTATGGATTACGAACGTTTGGTATTATTTTATCCTTTAAAAATCTTAAGCTTACAGTTTGTGTGATATTTATCTTCTTGATTGTAGGACCGGCAAGTAATATTTTAAGAATAAAGCTTAGTTTATACTGTTATCCTGATGTGATCGTTTTTATTTAATAATGATGTGAGGGTTTCAGTTGCATAATGAACACAATTTTATCAATCAACGAACAGAGATAATTCAAGATTGATTTCTTCAAACTATAATTTTTTTAGAATATTATTGTTTCTTTGCTACTGGCTTAAGATGCGTGCAGATAATTATAACCGATGATCCCGATTATTTTCAAATTAGCCATGTTCATATTGAGGTATGTACATATTTAATACTCTATGATTAACCAGGGCCCCAAAAAATATATATACGCGCTGTTAATCCGAGACGAAGACAGGCTCTGTGATTGAATGCCTGAGCAGCATCAATTTCATATTTTATCGTGGTATTAGTAATTGGAAGAACGTTTTTCTATACACTGGCGATACTGCAAGTTTTTTAAAAAATTTCACAGGAATATTAGCTGTTATAACGAGGCTTGCCAAGTGATGTTGGGGGAATAACAACTATGGGCACACCATTCATTTGTTATCTCTGTTGTGTACGCATGAAAATATGTACGATGCGGCTATGGCCGCCTATCGTGCTAATATACAAATAATAAATGTTCGGGTTAAGTCGTATGTAACAATCACTACTAAAAAAACAAATTATGGAATGCTCTAGAATTCTGGGGCTTAACATGCAAAAAATGGATTATGCGCACGATTAAACGTTAAAAACACCTATCACTACTGGGTAGAACACTTTTATATAGATTATATTTGTGTAACAAATCGAATTTCATATTTAAGGACGAAACCATGTTCAACGGAGAAGAATGAAATTTTACACGCTTGGATTAATTCGGAATTTATTATTTGTTTAAAATTATTAACTCTAAAATGGCCGCTTACAGTTATGTTCCTCTTGCAAGAGAAGTTTCATGAATTAATTATTACCATTTAACCTCGAAGTTTGCATGAATCCCCTAAGAATCACAAAAGTTTTAAAAAATGGGAATAATTTCATTATTTTTCATATCAATATCATAAATTTTGTATATTTTAGCTATCTTGGGGATTTGGTTTTATAATCGAAAATTATTTATGACTAAATTTGTTGTTATAGCAATGAAAGAATTCTAGCTTTAAGTGAGATTCTGTTCCAACAATATTCTTATCGATTAAAATTACTTTGAACATAGTCAGTAAATCGTGCGCTTATATATGAAAGGTTTTGCAAAGGTATCGATAAACTGTTTTTTCTCGTTTTTTATATTTTCAGTCGTAAAGTATAATTTTAAAATCCAATTCCGCCATTTTTCCGTTAAAATGCTTGTCATGATTTCATATCCCATATTACAGAAGGAATAAAAGGAAATGATTAGAAGAACATGAAATTTAAGTGAAAGAAATATACAGAAAATACTAGTATTTTAATTTAAATCTAAGATTAAAATAATTTTGGTTATCTTAAATCATCCACTTCAATTAATATAATATTAATTTATATTATAGACCTACACAAAATTTGCATATATATATTTGATTGACTCAAATATATTTAGTACTAAAAAAAAATTGTCGTTTACTCGATATATAAAGGATAATAAAAGCTTTTCAAGTAATATTCTAAATCACTATAATCTTATGAATATAACATTGATTGCTTCCAAACATAATCCAAAATCTATAATTTATAACAAAATAATTTCTCCTATCACCTCTCGTGCGGTTGGGAATCTTCTTCTATTGCCTGCTACGAATACACATCTACCATCGACATAAACATTAAAGTCGTCTTAAAGATAACCTCTTAAATTAAAAAAAAATTACTCTTATCGTTCACGACGTAATCAAACTCAACATAAATATCAGGTTCCATGGCTACCAGTTCCTTATGGATTTTCAAAGCCATTCTATAACAATAACTATCTGGACTAAGATGTGATTATAAAGGTAAACACAAATGCACTCTACACAAATAAGAACTAGTATTCTTCCTATTTCAAGCATCGAATTGCAGTTATTTAGAGATAAAATAGTTATAACAATCTCTTAATATATATATATTTCCATGTGTAATCGATTACAATTCGTTAATGATAAAGTGAAATTAGAAAAATAATTACTTAAATGGTCTTAGGATTTAAAATTATCTGTTTCAACATATCTAACATCAAATCAATAGATTTTACAACAGGATTTTGTAATAAATTTATACGCATTAAGGTTCTGAAACTAGTTAAATTAATATTAAATTCGAATTATATTTATTGAGTTTTTATATATTCAGAATAGATTCTTATGAGTTAATTTTATTACAATTTATTTAAAAGAATAACTGTAAATTAAGGTACAAATTTCTAGCAGGAAATAAATTAATATCTAAAATGATTCTTGTACTATTTAATAAATTTAAGGATTAAATCAGAATTAAAATAATTTATGTTGTGTATTAATCCCATTTTTTTCCTATAGAATAATGCTACGAGAAAGGTTTTACATAAATCATTAGCTGAAATAATAAATATTTTTTGATTAATTTAGAATTTCTGATATTCTTCTCTGAATTACACTTTTCACATCGCGATTAATAAAATATTAGATTTTAAACGCATTTATATGTGACTCTAGATATGTTCAATTACTATTGAAGGTCAACAAGAGATTGCATTTAAGATCTTTCTCTGTAATATGATTAAATAAATTCAGTTTAGCTTGATTTATGCCTATTGGATCTGTTTCATGACGCTTTATTAAAAAGTTTAATAATAACTATTACTAAAGATACAATTTTATCTAAATTTTAAAAAATTATTATGATTTCTATCTATGTTAATTATCTTAAGCAAAGAAAATTTATAACTGAATAAATTACGATAAAATATCAGTTTTGAATATATCAGCCCTTCTATTGGCATAATGATTTTTTAAAAACTTTTTATGAATTTTTTTCAAAGGTTTGTCAATTCAAAGGCTGAAATAATTATTGGTTTTTAATTTTTAATTGAGGAATTGAGGAATTGAAATCTGAATATTTTATTTAAAATAGATATTTTTATATTCATTTGAGTTTATCATATATTTTTTTCTAGGTTTTAAAAATGAAATGTGTAATATCATTGCTACTTTTGAAGAAAAAAATTAATTAGAAGTTATTGGTCAGAAAGCCGATTCATTATAAAATATATGAACTTTAATACAACCAAATTAAAATAAATTTCATTTTTATATCTATCAATAATACAACTACTGTTTAGGTCTGTTTTTTAATTAAATATAGAGCTCAAATAAATAATAACGAAAAAGTTTAAATGAGTGCAATTTTTCTTTTCATCCAAGATCAGCTAAAAAATATAGCACATTAATTTGCGAGAAATAAATCTGTTCTACATTTAACTTAAGGTTCTAATCTAATTAATGTTTTTTTAGAAGAACTTTCAAATAACGATATTTAGCATAAATGTACTTAACAAAACTGTTAAACACACAGATTTCCTACCTATAAGAGAAGTTATATTAAGTCATCTCGATTCTGTCACTCTCGTGAAGTTATTCATGTAAAGGTTTTATTTAATGAAACTTAACGAAATATAACTAAGAATAAGGTTATTATCTATAATTAAACTCAAAAATACTATTTACGTGAAGGATGAATAAAAAGAAATTTAATAATAATTATCAATTTTATGAAAACTATTAATTTAAATTGTATTAAATGATGTTGAATGATTTTGGACCTAAGTTTGGCCAAGTTTTAAAAAAATTTGTAGTCAATCCTAATACTTAGCATTTCCAAATGAATAAATCTTTGTTAAATAATATAAAATATGGTTTCTACCACAGACAGCATAATTTTATTATTATTTACGATGTCTTAGTATAGCCTTTACAATATTTTTTATCACATGAGTATATATTGGTCCCAAAATATATAATTTGGAAGATATTAATCGTTTAACATAAAATGAAGTTAATTTTTTGATTTTTAGAGAAACCTTTAAACTCTATTTGCTGTTTGGTATTACAGAAAAAATAATTTTGGAAGAAGAATAAAATGAAACGGTTGTTTATGATTCATTAAAAATTTTATATTAAAGATATAATCCTATTTCTTATATCTCAAATTAAAGTAAAGAGAATGATGGAAATTGTGTATCTATAGTTTTTGGGACTAAAAAACGGTTACATTGAAACATATTAAAGCGTAAGTGACAAATCTGTTGCAGTAAATGTAATAATTGTATAATAAACACAATATTCACGTAAACGTAACCGGCACAAAAGTATCCCAAAAAACCTTCCTCTAATCTATATAATTATTTAATCTTTTTATACTACACTCTCCTCTTATAGTCTCAATCAGGTACCCATCATAGGACAACTTTCTTCTTTTTTAACTTTGAGGATCTTAAAATTTTGAATGTATTCGGATGTTCGTAACCTACCTTGTTAGCATCGACCTGTTAAAAATCACATTTTTCATCTCCATAAACTTCGGTTTCCTCGACCCAATTCTCCCCTGAATTGCTTTCACTTGCATGTCTATGAGGTAATTGACTAGCATGGTTTCTCTACAAAATTCCCCATCTTTATCCGCAGCATATGATGAAGGACCATTCTTGCTCATGATCGTTCCAGTTTCATAATTATCTTTCCGTGGATTTCTGCCCATATATTATCTTATCCCCTTTTTAAAAGTTTTTCACTTTAGATCACCTGTCATGGTATAGTTTTTCCTTAAATCATAAATTCTCCATACGAGTTTAAATTTTCGGTCCAATATTATCAAAAATAGAAGACAGTTTACATCCTAACAGCAATTTTTTAGGTGAAGTTTCAGTTGAGCAATGTGGGGTGCTCCGTAAGTTTTATAATACTTTGGACACAAATAATTTTATCGCTACAATTACTAGTTTCAGCTCAGTATCTTGATTTAAAGGTAGGTATGAGTGTTTCAGTAGCGCCATTCGTGGGGCTATGGTAGGAGG
Source organism: Sphaeromyxa zaharoni (assembly GCA_001455285.1). NCBI lineage: Eukaryota > Metazoa > Cnidaria > Myxozoa > Bivalvulida > Sphaeromyxidae > Sphaeromyxa > Sphaeromyxa zaharoni. Next base: position 10,316 of record LDMZ01042995.1, read on the forward strand.
TAGAAGCTATTTATTCTATTTGACTTTCTTTTCAGAACGTTCTGAAACCCAGCCTTCTAAAACTGATTCCATTATCTAAGGCTACAGTTCCAGGAACTCCGAACCGCGCAAAACAGGTTATTAATGTATTAATCGTTGTATTAGATTTGGGATTCTCAACTGGATATATTTCATCCATTTGGAATATGCATCGATCAGAACAAATCAGAAGTATCCATCGAATGATTGAGTGAAATAAATATAAATCGGTGATCATTATTCACTTGGTATAATCAATGAATTTAGTGGTGTCTTTGCTTTCTGCTGCCTATATTTTTGACCGCTTTGACAAGTTTTAACAAATGAAACTACATCTAGAGACAGTAATGGACATAATTCGTATTATCGAGATAGTGCATGAATTGAATTTGTACATGGAAGGCCTTTGTGAAATACATGTGATACCTGAGATCTTAATTTTTTAGGTACATAAATTCTGTAATCAAACATGATTATTCCATCCTCAACTGATAGTTTGTATCTAATCTCATATTAGGGATGAATTGTGATATCTTATTGATATTTCTGAGGCCAACCAGCAATAAGACGCTTAGCAACTGTATTTAATTCTTTATCATTACACGTTGATAACCTTGGTGAATAAGCATATAGCTTTAGTCTATCAATTTGTATAATTTGTATGTACTGGTCAACTTTGATACATTGATATACATTGTTAATTTCGTCCATATCCGATGGGGCTAAACGTGATAGCATATTTGCCACTTGGTTACTTGATTTACTATTATAATTAATATCAAAATAAAATTTCATAAGTTTTATTTCCCAACGGTCAAGTCGAGATATATAAACCTTTAGTAATTGTTTCTTGGGTGATAGGATGTGTTCTAAGAGCTTATGGTTTGTTCTCTGGGTAAATTTTTAGAGCATAAATATTAAACACAATTGCTAGTCCCTCTTTATGGACTTTCGAATAATTGCTTTTTATTTATGTAATAATCTTGATGCATTAAAAATTAAACGTTTGATACCATCATTACCCTTTTGGAGTAATACTTCACCAGCTCCAATGCTGGAGGCATCGTTTCAACAAACAGGTTAGAGTTAGATCATAATGTGTTAAAAACTGGGATGATATAAGACTTTTCTTTATATCTTCAAAAACATTTGTTTATATAGGTCCACACTGCTTTTTCCCCCTTGCGTAAAGGTCTATATATGGGCGAAAATTTTGGCTGCAACATTGGTAAAAACCTGTAAAATAAATTTAATATACAGAGAAAAGATTTTAATTCAGATATTTCTTTATGGAAAGTGCCATTCTTTATTGCTGCAACGTTATAAAAGTAAGTTTTGATCTCTTTGTAATCAATAACATAATTAAAATATTTTATTTAATTCGTATAAAATTTATATTTTTCCGGTTAGGTTATAATGACTGGATTATCTAGCATATTTAACGCCGTTTCAAGGTTCTGTTGTTCTGTCTGTCTGTTTCACCAGTAACAATAATATTTTTCAGGTATTCCCCGTAATATGGTGCACATCAGTCTTTGGAATAATGATGTAACAGTAGATAATCCAAAGGAAAGTCTCTTATAATGGAAGTACCGTAAATTGCGGCTTATAAGTCGAGGTCTATAATTTGGGAAAAAAATGTTGTACTAAAGGTATATCTTGAAGATAAGTTGATCCCCTAAACTATTACTTTCCCTGGCCCAATGTCGTCCTGAGTCACTAAGCATTGGGCTGTTAATTAAGTTTTATCTACAGTAAAGTAAATAAAATAATTTAAACAGAATGAGGGGCTAAAAACTCGACTTATACGCCGCAATTTACGGTAACCCAAATGAATCTCAATTGTCAGTAGATGTTTAAAACTTGTCTCCACTTCTACCTACAAGTTCACGTCCTTCATATCTATTAAAGAGAAATTTTTTCCTTTATTAAGTTTAGTAAAAATTTCGACAAAAGTGATACTGGATGGTGATCAGTTACTATAAAATTAGCTGAGATCCAGACATTGCCATTTTTTTACTGCACAAACGATTGACGATTCCCAAGTGATTATGTCACTTGTAATGTCAACTGGCTCGAGTCTTCATTCTCGACCAACCCGTTTAATTCCATTTTCATTTTGGATATTAGGGGATATGGCACAGGTCTAGGTCTAGAGCATATAGGAACTGTTTCTTCTCTAAGATAGATCCGTCCCTGATGATTTCTCATGAGTCCTAGTTTCACCGAAAAAACAGATTCCTACTTCTTCAACAATGAGTCCAGGTTTAGGCTGATTTCATAAGACTCAAAATTGCATATTTTATGTTCGGGAATTTGAAAATTTATTCCAAACGTTCTGATTCTATTCACTCCAAATATCGAAGAGTGATTTGATTTAACTGCGTACACAGGAAGGTATAAATCATTATTGCCCGACATAATTAGTACGTTTGAAATTCATAGGACTTATATAGAGTGACTGGCATAACCCTTCAGATTCATATCAGGTTTTAGTAGTGAAGATTTTAACCTTAACCACATACCTTAAACGATACACGAGAGTGAGGCTCTTTTATCCAATATCATTTCAACCTTCACATCACTTAAAATTAATTCTAATTCAATCAGTTTGCTATTTATGACTTTTGTAGGGGCTGTATAAGAGGAAAACATGTATAAACCAGTAGAAATGCTAACATTATTATCCTGGACTAAAGAAGTATCTCTAATATTATTAATTTTATGCTGAGAGGATGTACGATGTAAGAAACATCTATAAAAAGGTGAATTCGAAAGGTTTTGAAGCATTTAACCTTTAAAGCTGGACATTTAAAACCTTCAGCATTAAATCCAGCCAAGCCACATCAGAGACATTTTCCTGCCTGCTGTTTTAAACGCTTAGCTTTCCACAATATGTTAATTCTCTCAGATACTAATGTATTAGTGCTTTTCTCATCTTCCAGAATTTTCACTGATTCTCGGCTCAAAATAATTAATGCAGCGTATTCCATATCATCATTCATTGGGACTTCGCACTCCGTGAAGCTAGTATAGATCTTCTATTTCTTCAAACGATAATATAAATTGGCCCCTTATTCTTTCATTTAGTGTTCGTCTAAAACGATAATAAATAGAAGAAGCCTTCAGCATGGGAAAAAACTGGTAGGAATTTTTGCTTTTTATTCGAATAATTCGGAAAAACTGAAACATCTCAACAGGTACACTTCGAGGTCTCTCTTACCAAAAAGATATAATTGTACGATTTCATTGGAGCTTAATTATCCTACATTTCCACGTTCAGTCTGCTCTTTCAGAAGTTTGAAATTTTTGGGAACAACACGTTTAATCAATAAATTCTTTCTCAGGTTTCCCGCAGCTTCCTCATCTAACGTGAACCCGAAAACCTCAGTTGCCAAATTGAATCGACCAGCTTTCTATATTCTCATAAAAATCGGGAAAATGAAATCAAATTCGTTTATTGTCACCAAAATATAGTAATTTTATAATAAAACACAATATTCAAGTAAACGTGACCAGGACATAACTATCCCTAAAAGCTGTTCACTAATCTACATAATTATTTAATATGCATTTATACTTCAGTAAACTTAAAGTATTTTCTACAGATTTAGTGTTTTATTAGTAGATTATGTACTAATAGCACACGTGCTAGCCGCACATTATAAAAACGTGTAGATAGACTGCGGCGTAGATTAACTTTGTAGTTCTAATACAGATGATGCCCAATAGCTTCAATTGTAACTATCAGCAGCTAGAGGGAAGGCATTATCATCATGAGTGATAAGGCAAACCTTATAAAAGTCGAATAAAATAGGACATACAAGGTTGACAGAGATTGATTAATTAGGGGTAGGACGAACCCCGAGAGGTGTTAATCTTTGGTAAAATTCCATGATCAAAGCACGAAAATATTACTGATTATAGATAAGGTTACATGTCCGAATGTGATAAATATATTTGATTGATTGAAACTGCATAATTTAAGGAATCGTTAGACACACGAACCATAAGCCATTTTGCCGGGATATGCAAATAAATCAACCGGAACTTGCACAAATTCTATCAAAGAAGGTTCGAATGGCTTGGAATATGAAATTTAACCAGAAAAATCGGACAAGTTGTATCAACAATAACGAAAAGGTGTAAGAAAATTTTTTAATGTTTTTCCCAGGAGTTTAATTGTGAAAAACACGTTACGATAATTTCTGAAAAATATATATTTTAGCTCAACCAAAGATAATATACCCTAATTAGTTTGAATTAATTTTATATTAATAATTAGGGATGACTTAATTTTATTATCCTATGAGAATATGCGTAATGTTTTATCCTTACTAAATGATTTTTTTGAATTCATATTTCTATCAAAAGGACCTGTAAAAATATTGAAATCGAATTTAAAAGAAAGTGATATTTAAAGTTTCTTATTTTTGGAAGAATGTTGACAAACGTGCTATAAATTTAAGATTAAGGCAAACAGAATTCTGTATACTATAAATGTCCAAATAAAAATTGTACCATAATGTTACAATTTGTTCAGATTAGAGAGAAATTTCTACAAAAATGAGTACTCATTTCTCTTGCAAACGGTTCGAGAATTACTTTTTTAACAATAACATAACCCGTAAAATTGGAAATTTTTTTAATAAAAAAAAGCTTTACAAAAAATTCTGTTTCCATCAAGATCATCTTACCAACTTAAGGTTCCCTCTTGGATAAACTTTCTTATCTGATGAGTACCAGAAAGATATATGGTACCTCATTTTAACCGCGCTGGATTGCGACTGGCCTATTTAGAATAAGTAGAAATCAAAGTATGTTACGATATAAATGTAATCCTTGGGTAAATGTTTTTATATATCATAATCGTCGAAAATGCACCATTTATTTAGTATCCCAGAAATGCGCATCATGAAACTATAAGAAATAATTTAAAATCACATGAAAAATTCCTCGTATAGTAAAAAATAAATCAACTGTATCAATATATTTACTGTTTTTTATTAAATAACAAAAAACACCGTATAATATTTCAATAGAAATTCTTTAGTAAAATTTTAATTTAATATTGTAGCGCCGGAAATCAACAGACCCAGCCTGCAACCTGCGTACATATATGGGTTGGGGTCGGCGATTTGACCGGTCACCGAACACCCAATGCTGTGAAATAAGACATTGAAATATAATCAATATACTAAACTAGAAAATTAATTAGTCGTCATCGCCGCCCGCCTAATTAGGCTTTAAAAAGTATTCCGAGGTAATCCGCTAATATACGGTTACCACCGGTTGAAAGGTAAATATCGTGACTTTCCAACTCTGTCACGATAATATAATAAAAAGAAAAATATAATTCAAAAGTGAGTTAAATTTTCTTAAATTATTTATTTAGACGACGCATATTTAAAAAGAAGGAGTGGATGCTAACTGCTATTCAATCAAAAGCCGAGCCATTCCTTTTATACTGCCTCTATGAACTGGGATATAATCATCGAGCTTCAGATAGGTTAAATAACTAATTCACTGTAGTAAAAAACTGTTATCTCAAATTTTTTCCTAGCCCTATTTTTATTTAATATATAAATATTGTAAAAGAGAGAATATACCTTTTTTATAAAATGTGTAATAAGATTAATCTTAACAGTATATTTTGCATCTAGAGTATTATAATTATTTAAAGTAAAGTGAAACCTCGGTAAACGAACATAAAAAAAATTAAATATCTGTCTAATTTCATATGTAATAAGATACTCCTGTAACAAGAGTAAAAGCGATTCAGAATCTACTGGAGGGCGACCAGAAGATTCTGCCAAAAAAATTAAATCAAGGGATTTTTCTGAGGCCTCGAAACTCAGACAAAATGAAAGCGACCCTCGAGAAGCTCAAACTAAATTAAAATACTCTATTATCTGAATCAAAACGATATATGAAATCTGAGTTAAGAAAACAGGAACTTCTTAAATAATGATGAAGTCATTATATATCCATAATTTTTTCATATAGTTTTATTTAAATAGTCATGCGTAACCTTAGAGTGAGCCTTTTGTATATACATGCACTGCGTTATTTCTTATACCTGTTTGCTCTGAGATGGGCGTTGCTTGCTACAGTGGAATTAATTGTGGTTTCACTTTTATGAAAAATTCGATAGGTTAGTGCATAAAAAGTTACTTTAATAAAAGCTTACACGTAAAACAGCTATGGGAAACCGTGAATACAAAATGTATAAAATTTTCAACCAAATCTTCATCGAATTTCAAATTCCTAATATGTTCATTATTCACATTGTAACGTTCGAAACAAAACCTAAAACTAACTACGCATGTCTAAGTTAATATACACGTATGAAATCTAATTGGTTCTTGAATGTCCTTATCTTTTCAAGTGTGTCCTGCATGAGTATCGATCCCCGTGGTCGTAGCTGTATTGGGGACCGTTCTCTTATGTCCGTTACACATATTAGTCGAAACATTGCGATATTGTTATGGTGATAATTCATTTTTCCCGAGTAAGGTGAAAAAAAAAGTTTCTAAGTCAACTATTCACATGCGTTGATCGTTTGGACTGAATAAATTACTTATTCAGTAGAATCTGGGAAAGTGAAGTTATTCTTTTTGCGCCATCTCCAATCAATCTGTGAAAAACTTATAATTTTCATCCTTTTAAGATGCCTACAAAAGATAATGAAAAGAAGAAACCAATTGAACTGGAAAAGATGATTTGCGGGAAAACATTAGACAAGTATGCGTGCAACTGGTTCTGTAACACTTTTAGATTTGCTAAATTTATACTACTTCCAATTTTCAAAAACAAGGGCACAACTAAGGCTGTTGATGTTTCAGATAGCGTAAATGTTCTGATAAAAAAATAAGTCAGGATTATCGTTAAAGTAGAGAAATTGTTGCTGTGGATCAATCATAATCAGGTTGCCGGTGACAGTATTGGCGAATTGATGAAGTCTGAAAAGACTAGCCAGTTATAAACGGATTTAGTGCTGGAAACCTCTAGAAAAAATTGCATAGTAATAAATCTTTTAAAGCTAGTAAATGTTGTTTTGCGAAATTTTTTAAGATAAGTGGTATTCATAGCGTGGATATACATAGAGAGGCTTTGAGCTCAGATCAGCAGGCCGAGAAGTATTTAAATGAGTTTATCTAGTTTGTTAAAAAAGAGGGCTATGCTTCACGGCAATTTTTTAATAATGACGAGACTGGGCTATTTTAGAAACGAATACAGAATAAAACTTTTATTACACAGGAGGAAAAATCAATTCCTCGACAAAAATCCTTGAAATACCGGGTACTCTTTTATTATTTAGCAATGCAAATGGAGATTTAAAAATGAAGCCAATGTTGGTATATTACTTAGAAAATCCAAAAGCCTTTAAAAAGAATATAATGATGTCAAAACTTCCTGTAATGTCGAGGTCAAATAACAAAGTTTGGTTGAAAAGTATTCTTTTCATTGATTAGTTTCGTCAGTGTTTGTACCAAGTGGGAGAAAATATTTGCAGGAGAAAACTTTGACTATCAAGTGTTTGTTTGTTATGGATGATGAACCTACGAATTCTTCATATATTAAAGATAAGTCGGTTGGTGAGTTCGAATTCATAAAAGAATAGTATCTTCCCCATAACACAACTCCTGTTATTCAGCCTGTGGATCAGGAATTGATTGCATATTTCAAGAAACCGTTCATGAAAAAATTATTTACAAGGTGTTTTGAGATCATCAATAACGCTAATCTTACCCTAAGGGTACTTTGGAATGAACATTTTAATATCATTTACTGCTCAAATATTATTGGCAAAGCATGGAATGAAGTTACTCGTCACATTTAAAACACGGCTCAGAAGAAACTATGGACAATTGCCTAATAGAAAGGCTTGTTGATACGTTTGAAAATGTTGCTGCAGTTAATGTGATAGAAGCTATATTATTCATGGTCAAAACTATGGGTTTGAAGGTAGATAATGCTGATGTGCAGCAGGTACATCTCGACTTTGGTAGGGCGCTTACCATCAAAGACCTTGAGGTGCTCCAGAGTGAGCAGCAGAGTATGGGCCTACATGAATCTAAATTTGAGCATTCATCAGAGGAAGAACAAGAAGTAGGGATCAAAAGTGCTAACATTAAAGACAGTTGTGCTAAGTGGAATGAAGTGCATAAATTTATCAAAAAGCATCATCATAAAAAGGTTGATGTTAAAAATGCTATCAAAATCATGGATGATAATGTAATATAATACTTTAGAAAGATTTTACAAATAAGACGTAAGCAACAAGATTTCCGTCCATCTTTGGCAACAGTGCCAAGGCAAAGGGAGGCAAGACACGCACCGAAGAATAAAAAATTCTCTTGGAATTAGTGTGAAAGGGAACTTTTCTTCCAAGAAGTGAGTAATCAACGCTATAAGCTAAATAAAATTATTTTTAACATTAGACAGATGTTTGTTCTTCACAAAAGACTACGTTGTTTTTTATATCCTTATTTACAAAAATGAAGTTATTTTATATTTACATATGCAATATACATAGCATTATAAATGAACTCATGTATATTTGTTGGATTGTGGAACAAATTAATATTAATTTAAAATTAGATCAATAGGAAATTCTGCTTCGGTTCCGGGATGCCTTGGCTCATGAACTGGTTCTAGGATCTAATAAAGTTCGTAAGCCTAAAAACCATTGTGTAGCATAACAAAGGATTTCTACCCAATATTCACAAAATTGCAAGGACAAAACTAATTGAATAGCTCCTATATTTTTTTGTATATAGAGGAAAAAATAGTAAATAACGATTAAAAATGTATGAAACATATTTTTTAACCGAATTATGTGTCTGAAACAATTTTGGTTCATCATATTCTTTTTAAATTGATTAGTGCAACGAGCAGGTTTAAAAGAATTTTAAACAGGATTTTATGGCATTAAATTTTTTTAATAGGTTATATGGATGGCCAAAAGAATTTCAGGTGGAATAACCTAATAATTGACTATTAAATAAATTCTTTTCGGGTAAAAAATATAATGATATCAGATTATCCCAAATATATTATCAAGCTGGGCGAACCATGTATCATATGTAGGTTTATTTTCTACAAAAAAGGATATAAACCAAATGAAAAAATGTCTCTTTTATCATTAATTGACCCTTTCAAATTAAAAATTCAAATCTATGCCTTTTCAAGCTTTCATCATATTCTTTAAAACATTTAGTTCGTAACAGATATAAAATTATTATATAAATTGATTAGAAAAGCTAATTTCAGTTTCGATTATTTTTGCAAAAATTATTTAAATTGTAGCAGGAGAAACCACCTTATGTAGGAGTTAATTAGTCGTATTATAACATTCGGATATAATCGT
>LDMZ01043025.1:0-11274 GCA_001455285.1 Sphaeromyxa zaharoni
AATCACTAATGTTTCTAGATGAATATTTTTGGTTTTATCATAGATAAGGAATAGCAGCCTGTTTTTATATGTTATACACATCGTTTCCAAACTTCGAACCTTATTAATAATCCAAAAATTTAATAAAAAATATTATTTCACTATGTTTCTCTTCCTTTCACTTAGCGTACTCGAAATTATTAACTTAAATTTAAAAATATTTGTAAAAGTTTGGTTAAGTAATAAAATTACAGTTAATACCGAGTTCTTTGACTCATATATTTGTATCTTTGAAATTTCCGTTGTTTCTCAATTTTATTTTATGGAAAAAGATAAAATATCTATATATTGATATCACAATGAAGTTATGATTTTCAAAGGTATTAAGTATTATAGAATATTTTAATCAATAATAAAGCACTAGTATTTTATTTATACATTTTATTTGATATGAAAGTTTAGAACATAAAAATTTCCTAAATAATAATATCGTCATTAAATATTTTAATAATTTCTGCTCGACCTGATGGAAATCCTAAGATAATCGAAAAATATACTAACAAATTTTTTACAAATTTTGATAAACTCCGTGAAAAAACAAAAATAGCTCATCTACATATAAAATATTTGAAAAATTTTGAAGTGCTTTAAAGTTTATTAAATTAATAAAAAAATTTATTTTTTATTCAGAGATACATCTTGATTAACTAAAGTGTCGATATTTTGAAACGTTAAAATAGTGCTTCACTTTAAAAATAAAAAACGCCTAAGGCCATTTTGTCTGCTTAAAAAAGTGGAAGTCTAGATAAATGGATTCTTTAGTCTGTTGATTTAAATCCACGTGTTGAGGCGTATTTACACTCCATATTTAAAACAGAGCAGTATAATTAAAAAATAATTACACATTCAGATATAAATTAAAGTTCACGTGTAAAAATAAAACAAGAACCGTCGATCAGAGGAGATCATTCTTAAAAACTCTGAAAATAATCAAAAATATAAGAATAATTTTCAATGGGGGATTTTTTAAACATTTTGATGTTCGTAACATATGAATGACAAAATCGGATACGTACTGGGAAAAATATTTAGCATGCAAATAAACTTTTGACACAAAATATTATATGAAATTGCAAGTTACTAAATGAATTCATTCAATAGCGAAATAAATCATGCCATCTACATTAAAACGTGTTAAAGACTGGAAGACGAAGATATCTGTTAAATATTCCCTTTAGACTAATAATATAAAAACTCCTGAAATCATAAAAAATGACATTAGTGAATTAATCTAAGGAAACTGATATTTCTATAACTCTTGAAAACATTCAAGTGCTATAATTTACTACGTTTGCTAAAAAAGTATTTAAATATTGCCTAAGTATCATTATTAAAATGATGACATTTTTCTTAGGCAGGCTTAAACAGTTCTTTATTCTTTAAAGTTTTGTTAGATAAAAATATGAAATTTAGTTACAGATATTTGTACCAAAGCTTATTACTTGCTTTCAACGAAAAATATGCTTAGGAAAATTAATTTATAAACAGCTATGACGATTTTTACTAAATTTGAAAATTGAGAGGCTATATAAAGGAAATTATTGTCGTTATGACTCAAGGTATGATAGTATCTTCTTCTTCATTTTTATTTCGGTAAGAATTGATTCCTGATTCTGGACTTCATGTGATAAATATCTCAGGTAGAATCCCGTTTCGAGAATCGATTATTGAAGTAATTTTAATAAGCTGAATTCAACCTTTAATGTGAAGTTATAAAAGATGGAAATGAATGATAGACATTTAAAAGAACCTCTTTTGCCAACTTTAAAACTGCACATATCCCATGTTAAGCGAAAATTCGTTTCATGACACAAGGAAAAAATTCCCTAACATTACCAACTTAGTATATGTTGAAGGAATATATATCCCTAAAAAGTCATGAAACGGCCCTTAGAATTCATATTTATTGAATAAAATATTAATTATGTTATAAGATGATTAATATTATTTACTTAAAAATTAAATACTAAAAAAGTAGCGACGCAAAACACGATTACTTAAACCAAAAAAACTATTTAAACATATAATTTGAAGAGTTTCCATCAAATCAAAATTGTTTAACTCCAGATATCAAACCATATGTCGTATTAATACATGTTTACTTGATACCTTATTAATTAGATATAAAGTAAATCTGATCCAAATATAAAAAAGTTTGATGGGATCATCAACAAATATCGTTATAGAAATAAACCTTGATATAACCAGTTACAACCGAAGGTAAGAATAAATAACCTATTATTTTCTTTCATTGTTATCATTTTAAAAAATAACTAAAATTTTTTATCATTTATAATCTAAATGTTTTTAAAATATAAATATTATTAAGATAAAAGTAAGTATTTTATGAATATATATACCAAGTATTTAGCCTTAAAATAGTATGCATAGGCCAGAAAAAAAGCCTTATCTCCTAAAATTAGAATTGACATAATCATCACAAAACAAAATAAAATTTTCTAATATATGAATTCACGTTTAAATATAGAATTCGATTTTAATCTTCTTGATTCATATAGTATATTTAAAACTTATTTTTTACATAAATTATTCCCTTATCCTAAAATTTAAAATAAAAATTTCTTGTCAAAATACTACAACAAATGTGTTATTTTAAAATGAAAACATTTTATTTTCCAAAAAACAATTTTTGAAAAAATTAAGCCATTGCATTGAATTGCTGCCAAAAAATTATTTTTGAAAAAGTTTCAGATGACTGACATATACTAAACCACTTATTATGCAAAAAATAACTAGTCTTCAATCATAATTTTAGTTCATATCGATCCCGTATATATATTTTGTTTTTCAGCATGCAAATAGTTTATTTTTTATTTAAATAAGTTTTTAAATATTTTCCATTGGAAAGTTAAAAACAAATTATTATTTTTATACTTTATGATTAAAAGGCAATTTTTCAAATGAAAATTCTGAAAAAATTAAATCTAATGATTTTTAAACTAAAAAAATCAATCATTTTATAATATATCAGAAACACCGTTTAAGAAGACCGATTAATATTTAAGTTTAATATCTATCTATCTTTCGTAGACTGAAAATAATAAAGTAAATTTTAAAAATATGATAAATTAAATGACTAATGAAATTGGAAAAAATGTTTTTATATTTTTAGAAAAAAGTATATATTTACGCTATCTAAAATACAACCCTATGATATTGTACAATTTTAAATGTTATTTTTGATTTTTGATAATGGGGCTATTCAAAAATAATTGATTAATAACCAAAATAAACTATATATATTCCGAATCTTTCCAAAAAATCATAAAATATTTAATAAAGTGAAAGGCTATCAACTTATAAAGATACAAAGAAAATAGAAAAGTGGAAGCAATTCCATCTCAAGGGATAGTTTAGGGTATTCTCTAAGTTTTGGTTACACAGAAATATCTTTACTAACCAATTTTTAAATATAACTTAGACAATTTATTATTAACGAATGTTTTAAGTCGAAAGTATAGGAGCCAGGAGAACAATTTTATGTATCAATCAATTTTCTACTGATTGTTTCAGCTGAGTAATGGAAAGAAGATTGAAGTATATTCTTCAAATAGCAATATTATTTAATAAATACTGTATTTTTAAAGCTTTATAACCATCTAAGAAGTTAAATTTTAAGCTCTCTCCTTTAAATTGTAAAAAATGATCAAAGGATGCTACTTTTTTTGCGAATGCCAAAATTTATTCCACCAAAATCTAATAATGAAGTATTATTAGTTGTATATGTTCCAGAAATTACAATCCTTTATGTGGAAATACACACGAATTATTCTGAAGTGTAGACCTCGGTAGAATAAAAGAGAAACTATTTGATTTTAAATTGCAAGCTTTATAATGATTTCATTTTTCCAGCGAAAATATTTTTAACATTTATAAATATCTAAAAACATTTTAATATCCATAGCACACTAAGGATCTCTAAAATATTTATTTAATGAAGTATAAAATTTCACTTATTAAGGATTATGTGATTATTTCTATATCATTTGTTTGTAGAACATCTCTATCACAAATATTGTGTTAAAGTTTTTAAATATAACAAGTTTAGGTTATCTAATTTAATACGGCTTGTGTTATCAACAGTTACATTTTACCATAAAGGATGCACCGCTATACAATTATATGAGTTCTCAAAGCCATTTAACAATACGAAAATATTAATGCCTTTAGCTTCCAATGAAATTTGTTGAACATATGAATACATCTATTTTTAATACGTTGAGTCCATTTTTATTGAAAATTCGCCACTTTTTTATTTTTGTATCTTAGAAGCAATTTTCATTAACATAAAATTTTTTATATCATATATTTACACCTTTTTTTTTAATTTTCATTTTATGCTAACCATACCTTTGTCAAAACATGTCATTTTATAATTTTAGAATTTCAGTAAAAGAATAGTGTCACGTTAAAAAATCACATGAAAAATCTTACAGGTTCTATATAATGAAAAAATAACAGTAAAAATTTTTAATTGAATCTGTTTCAGTATCCCAGACATTCACTACGTCACAATAAGAATCAATAATGAAAACTTTTATTTTTTATTAAATTGCTTTCCCCTTTTTTCATCAATATAAAAATCGTTAAAACAAGATTAAAGGTAAACAAAACAATATTTCAAAATCATTTCAGGTTATTATTTTTTGAATAATATAATTAAATTATTCTTAAAACAATGGAATCCATGGACACCGGAATCCTTGCGACATTCAGGTACTCATATACATGCAAGTAATACATATCCTGCATTATTTAATTTTCTGAGCCATAATAAGGCAACAGATTTATTCATATCAAACTCTTGTATTTTAAACTTAAATAAAAATTGAGAATAACAATTTTATTTGTTTTTTTTATGACGATATATGGATATTGTAGTGATAAGTGTAATTGTATTTATAGTTACTCATACCATTGATATATATTGGTATTTATCTTGCACACTTGTTGATTTTTTTAACTCAGTTCGACCACATTTTATTAACCATAATCTACACGTTTTCACTAATTCCTACCTCTGTAATAAGCTTCAGATTTTTTACTCCAAAAATTAAAATATATTTTTTACCTAATTTACCCATCATATTCTTGAATAATTGTTTGAAATCTGCAATCCCATTGCGATCACTTTTCAACAAATGTTATATTAAAGTAATTTATGTGCACCTCATTCGATCTTTTTTAATATTTTCTTTATATAAAAATGTTTCTAAAAAAATAAACTTATTTTCATAAATTTTATGCCGTCTGTAAATGAGGAGGTGGATGAAACTTTATTCAAATCCTGAATTTCTCTATCGCATTCCTCTGACGATACAGATGAGTCTGTGGGTACGCTTGTTAATTCAGTCTCTACGGAAGAATAGCTCATGATATCTGTAATATAGTCTATTTGTTACAATTATAATAAATTATGTATCTGTAAGAGGATTATAAACTACAAACACAAATTCTTCAAACATGAAAGCTATGAAAATTTCTGACTGCTGAGTATATATTGAACATAATAAATATTACTATTTGATAATAATCCCAAAAGATTCACTTTTCATTCTAGCATTTGACAAATATGAGCATAAATATTAGTAATGGGTCTGTTTATTTTAATAATAAAACATTATTGTTCAAACTTAAAAATAAAAATATATTAAAATTTTTACTCATTTAAAAAAAAGTTCTTCAAATTAGTTTTGAACGATAATTCAATTTTATCCTTTTGAATTATTTAATAATATTATTTTTTTAATTTTAAAATATTTAACCACTTATTGTTTTAAATCAACTACTTAGAATTGGGGCTTTAATTATTTTTCTATAATAATGCTGCACAGTACTCTCTAATATCCTTTGAAATATAATATATTTATAAAGGGAAATATTTTGACAATATACTACACTAAGCTTACATGTTAATTAAGCATAAAAGTAAGGTCTTATTTTTGTTTTCAGATATTTTAGACTAACGAAATACTGATTCCACTTCGACAATGATAATATCATTATAATTATTAAATCTTCCGATTAATCTACTCAAGGAACTTGTTTATTGTTGATCTTTCCAGCCTAACTAACCTAAAGGTATGCCAGAATTTGTCATCCTTTAAGTGTTTATAGGAAATCAATGTTACATGAGTGCTTAATTGTTGACCTGTTCGGTAGAAAGCATATCGTTAGTAAAGTGGTTATGCACAATATTGCTACAATTAATTGAAAAATTACTTCTAAAAGCGTATTGGAATAGAAAAATGCTCTAATATTATAAAATCCGAAAGATAGGTTTTAATGTACCGATGCCAGTTTAAATGGGTAATAATTATATCTTGATACAGCTAACTTAAAAGTACTGTGTATGATAGAGAGATATATTTTAACCCCATAAAAATAGTTTTTATTATCACAAATTTTTGCTAACTATTTTAAAATTGGTTTTAATAGATCTTAAAGATTAGAAAAATATTTATAAATCTCATTCATTTACAAATTCAATCAACACTTTTTATACATATTTGACCTTAATCCAAATTCGTTAATTAAGTATTAAAATCTTCATAACCATCAGCGCTATAGTAATAATATCAGTATAAGAAGGTATCTGGTTTTTAAGCATTGACAAGTGGAAAACCTTATTTGAATATATAAGTTAACCGATAGGAAGAAGTTAAATTTTTTAAAATCTATTACAGCATATTTCAGGAAACTAAAATATATACCCATTAAAGTTAAAACATTTTATTTTTTTTGAATTTTTAATCATTACCGAATCAAAATTTGAATGTTAATAGTTTTTTCTTTGATGATATTTACCATTCAAAGAATATAAATTATAAAGCTAAAAATTGAAATGAAGCCATTAATAAAAAGATTTCATATATTTCTTACCGGATGAATTAATGCTAACACCAAATCTATTTTTTTCCACGCAAGAATATAATGCTAAATTAATGGACCTAATAATAAAATAAAATTCATAAAATTGCGTTTTAATTGACAAAAATTAGGTAATCTTTTTGATTCAAATATATGAAAAATTTTATGGATTAAATTTTCATCAAATATCATTATTTGCTTAGTAGCATAACAAATCTTAACAAAATAATTCAAAAAATACATTAGACCGTGATTGCAGTATTATTCGAATTAATTTTAACCGTAATTTGTTGATGCTTCAACGATCCCAATGTTTACTAAAAATGTTATATAAACGTATAAAAACGTAGTTATAATACAAAAATACGTCATTCATACCACCTTTATTACATTTATAAATTGTAAATTATTTTATCATTACAATCAGAACAATTTATTTTAACAAGAATATACAGGTCTAAAGAAAAAAAAATTTAAGAACAAAGATATAGTCACTCGTAAGCATATATTAAGTTAGCAAATTGTGATGCTGAGAACATTACAGAAGGAACCAAGCCACCACATGACATTTAAAATGTCCGAAGGAGGACGAAAAAACAAGATAGTTAATTAACAAATTAAGTATTAGGTAGTAATATATTTATTTCTATTTTTGTAAAAGCCATGTCTTACAGATATAAATTAAAGTATCAGCAGAAAGTAGAGTCATCCAGAATTCCCTCAAAGTCCCTCTTCGCGTTCTATCAAGAAACCTCGAATTATCCTCCTGGGTATCTTATAACTCTACAAAAAATAAACAGAAAGCAATATATTACTTTTCATTACAAATATTATACTTTTATTGAAAAAATGGGTCATATGTGTAATCTTTGTTTTCCTGTAATCGCATCATGCAATCTTTTAAACAAAACTCTAGCTTGTGTGAGTTACTTTTCAGATACATTTTCAAAGATCACAAAACAAGTAATTATAAATTAAACACAACACACTGATCAGATATATACAATCTTAGATTATTAAAGAATTAAAAAAAAGTGAATAAAAACTTCCTCGTTAATATATGGTTCTGTATTTTATTTAAAAAATTCTTACTATGAATATTTTTAATACATTTCTAGTATTTCTATCTGTTTTTTCTTTTCAGTCATTTTGTAATGCCGTCATTTAAAATGGGGATACACATAGTCATACTCATACATTTAATGGAAAGTATTTACAAAATGTTCTAAAATATTTTCTATTTTTTTCAGACACTAAATTGAGTTTGCAGCAAAATATAATTATAATGAATACGGATCGTAAACTACCTAGAAGTTTTAATTTGTAGACTCGGTACAGTTTAAGAGCTGATTCCGTTTGCCCAAGTAAAAACCGTTACACAGATAAGCATATTTTTTAACATTCATTTAATTAAAAAATTACCTACTCCGAATGATTTAAACTAGATTTTTATCCTGGATTTGTTAGATCCATTGAAGAGTTCCAGATTTTATGTGAAATTAATTAAATTCATGGATATTAAAAGTGTTTGTATTTTGAATGATCTAAGCCAATAGGGATCGACAGTCAAATGCTGATTAGGAAACATTGAAATATTTAATTTTCTACTCATCGTTATATTTTTTTCCTCTCCAATGAGTCCCTTAACCAAGAATATCATACAAGCGTAAGAGTAGGGCAATAAACTAACAGATTCAAGAATTAGTGTGAAGAATAATTTTAAAAAATATTAAAAATTTATTTTAATAGTTCTTATAGATTCAATTTTATCAAATATTTTTATGTAAAATTTATTTTTTAAAAAGATTTTTGTTTCAATAAGTTTGATTCACCAACTCTAAAAGAAAATGAATAATATCTTCAGTACTTAAAATATGCCTTCATTTTTTATGGTAAATACATTTATATAATGTAAAAATATTGCAATCCGCCCTTCCTATATTTTTATAGAAATATGTAATAGTCTATTTTTATCTCATATAAAATAGCATTTACTTATTTTGCGCTTTTTGAATAAGAACTTTATCCATATCATTCGTTCAATACGTGATCTAACCAGCTCTAAAAAATATTTTTGAAAATAGTAGAAAGATTTTTTCGGGGCCTTTTCTTGATAAATTTTTTTTAGACTGAACAGTGTCTAAATCCTTTCCCATTGAGATCGATTAGTAGACCGCTGCCAAAGTATTAAACATGTTTGATATAACACATACAATTGATTAATTTTGTAATTATATTTAAAAATAAACTTTTTTTGGTTCACTCCGAACATAAGTGAGCAATAAATATTGACAGGGTCGGCTAAAACTCCTTTTGATGTGAACGAGTCATTGGTGGTTTGGGTTCTAAATCCCTATGTCCCTTAGTTTCCAGATTTTGAAAAAGATAATATTTCAACAATAAATAATTAGAAGAATTAGAGAAATAATTGACTCACAAATAGGCGGCCTTATATTTATAAAAAGCGAATGTAATTCTAATTTCGCTATTTCAATTGCTAAATAAAAACAATTGGTGTATATTTTGGTTACGTGTAGGTTCATCATATTTTCAAACGCAGGAAGAATAATATATATGATTATTCTATTTTTTTTGTGAGATAACTACTTTAATACAAGTATCATGATTCCGGATTAGTTAACTTTCAGAGTCGGTATCGCTGACATAACCCTTTGCAAGAGAAGTATTCAGTTTTGGGCTTATTAGTGGAGAAGAAACTTGGCTAATAACATTTAAATCCTTTTCTCTCAAAATATTTTCAAGTTTTAGGGTAATTATTCGAAGATCTTCCGTACTATGCTTCTTAACGATATCATCTACAGTTTGTTCAACAACAAACAAACGATCTCCTGCTTCTTTCCTAAACGGCTTTGTACATTAATTTCTAGCGTAAATACACTATTTTATCTTTAGGTTCAGGCAAGGAGAAATCAATTCCTAATTTTTTCATCGGTGAAGTACAATTTTCAGCAACATTCTTACGTTCAAAAACAACAGGATTTTCAATACAAATCTGGGCTAATTTTCAATTATTTTTTATAACCAAAAAAAAATTTATTAAAATGATCCCCTCACCTTTAGTTGATGAAAAAGTCGACGCGATATCTTGAATTGCATCTATCAAATTTTTAATCTTTCCATCAATACTCTTCCTGTCATGATTAAAAGGCGACGTTCCACCTAAACTTTTTGACGATATAGCCCTTGCACTTCTTGCAATATCCAGTACGTCCGCCCTTTCTCCTGGTTGAAATAGAAGTCGAGATGCAGTTTCTATAATACTTTATGCTGTTATTTAAATATACAGGCATGATGCTGTGAAACAATTTGAGCAATAAACCGGAATTTTCATTTCGTTTTCACTAGTAATATTTAAAACGTTAATTTTAGAAAACCAGAAGGGACAATGACAAAAATTTATCAAACTTGCAATGTAAGGATGGATCTTCATTATTCGGGATAAAAATGGTTTTGCCGCCCCGACTAATGTGGCCTTTATTCAGAAAATGCGGTTGTTCTTTGACAAGAAGTGTTGGATCTTAACTAAAATCTTAAAAAATTCTTTTTTCTTTAGGTAGGGTTTCGATGGCTCAATTGTTGGAGATGCCCGTTTGATATTAGCTGTTCTTCTTTTTTCCTTGATTCGTTTGATCGATTCAACAATTTATTAACATCTTTTTCGAGTATAAAGATTGAAAAAAGCCTCCTAATCTTTATAAATAAGAATTAATGACGTTTTATAAATCATTTCACACAGTTTTCCTGATCTAGTTTAGTAAGTAGAGCAGTGATACAAGAGACTTTCAATGTCTCCAAAGCTCCTGTTCTTTATGTGCAAGAATTGGTGCTAGCTTAAGTGAGTTGCAGCAATAAACCTTAACCTTTATTAGTAATTCCAAATACGACATAGTAAACGTATTTGACATCAGTGAAGTTTTTTTAAGGTTCTAACGAGTTAATAATTTGATCATCAAAGCTGCATATAATTAATAAAAATTTACCTTAATCTAACATAGGTTATAACCCTCGGTTTCAAAAATATGTAATGACATTTTTGGTTATTTAATAAAAAAGTGGTATAATTATTTAAGCCATTTTTTTACATATTGCTCTAAAAGTCTTTCAACTGATAAAAACAATACTCATAAAATGTATTTTTGTTCATTTTCGATATTAAATTGCTCAAACAAATCAATTATAACTCTAATATAATTTTTGATACTTGCGGTACTCCGTGTGAGGCTGCAAGTCAACAGCTGGCAGGTAAACACTGAACAGCTCGCACAGGTTTAGCCTTGTCATTTGTATATTTCATATATATGAATAGAAAACTACTTTTTAAAA
>LDMZ01043043.1:0-10027 GCA_001455285.1 Sphaeromyxa zaharoni
AAAAAAACATATTTTATATTAAATACTGCAATAAAAAGTTTTGCACTTAATATAAGATAAAGAATTATTAATAGGGTGCTGTTGTAAATATAATTAGTGTTGGTTACTTATTAAAATTATTTTCCAATTTTTTCTTAAAAATTCTTGATATAGCATTTCATTTAATATATTTAAAAAACAGCTTTAATACCAACATTCTCAAAGTAATCACAAAAACACAGTGAGATTCATATTATTTATTTAGTCTGCCTAATAAATTCCAAAACATCATTACGGTAAGCTTTCGGGAAGCAACCGATCGTATATTATAAACTTAAAATACATCTAGTTATATAATTGATTGACTGGTGTTTTCTGGATCCAACCACGTTCTGGAACGCTTTTTAATTCCTCTTTTATAGGACTTTCCATTTAGAAAGAAAAGTATACGTATATATATATATATATAAACAATAGATAATTTTTATATGCTCTTCATGATTTTTTTATCGAACCAACTATTCATTCTAGAATGAATAAGGTATGTTCTTTAAACTTATACTTTGTGACATTTTCAAGATCTTGGTTCCTTTAATAGACCCCAAAATTGAATTTACAAATATACCGACATTAAAGATAATCACTACATTGTTATGTGTTGATTAAATTTTTTAATACACAAATTCAAGTATCTCAAAAAAATACTGAGTAAATAAAATTCAAAATTTAAAATATGTTAAATACTGATTAAGAAAAAACAATTCATAATTATATAAAACCATTCCGGAAGGAATCTAGAATGCGTATGAAAATTCTTTATTAAAAATATATTTCTGAAATATAGACTGTTAGTTGTTTATAAAAATGTGAACATGTTGTTGAATCGTTTTTTTATTTCAAAAAAAAATAAGGTAGTTTTTAGAGTTTTTCCGGGCACATTAATTAATTATATGGGGCCTAATACTTTGAAAAATATTAAAGTTTTTAATCTTAAAATGTGAAGTGTCTTAATTATGTCATAATATGTTATGTACATTTTGTGTAAAAAAATATATCAATATCTAAAAATCAGACTGTTAAAATTTAATCAAAAATTTCACTAATTAATTTCTTTATAAAGGAAGAAAACGAGAATGATATTTTATCAAAAATAATAATTGTATACAGAATCATTCAGACATAATTTTCAAAAGAATTTATAAAATTGTTGAATTTCACCAAATGTGTTATTATTAAACACGTGATAAACTGATTCAGAGTAGAACTAAATTTTTGGAATGTATAATTATTCATTATATAAGGTACTGGTTTTTCATTAACATGAAGTATATATAATATTACAATTATCCTATATTTTGAATTATAACATTATGATTTAATATATTATTTATTTATTTTTTAATTAGAAATTATTTCATGCACTGTTTACTTTTTATAACCAAAATAAAATAAAATATTTTTATATGCTTATGTTTTGGAACATCAAAAATATATTATTAGTGTTCTAATCCATAATTTTATAGGAAGCTTTATCCTGATTATTTGTCTATCCTTTTATCAAATTACATTTTTTAAATTTTCAAATATTCCTTGAATGAATTTAGCATAATTTGCTATGTATATATATTTAAATGAAAATAAAACTGGTCAAAAATCAAATTCTAATGTCTTGTTGAATAAAAAAATTACTAATACCTGAGTAGGTTATAATAAGACTGTACTTGCTGTTGCCAAATTTGTTCGGTTGTTATATATAATTTTTAATAATAATTCAAATTTCCGCAATATAAACATGGTTAGAAATTTGAATATGTGAAAGATATTCAAATGACTAAAATTAATAATCAACAATTTTAAAATATCTACTAATTAAAACAAGTAATAAACGTAATAATTCAGGAAATTTTCTATTTACATTTTATGTGATAAACAAAAATTTTTTTAGATTTCATCAAAACTTTTAAACAAATATAAATTTTGGAAATATCAATTTTAAAAAAGAAATTTTTCTATATCTATTTTATATGTGTAACAAAACACGAGTGTGATCTTATTCCTGCGGTTGAATTAGTCACGCTGTACATCTGAAGGGTCATATATTTGTATTTTCAAATTTGCTTGTCATTTATTGATCATTGGAATAAAATTCATGTGTATTTTATTTTAGATACAGGTTTTAGTAATTCCAGGAAATTTGGCCTTTTTTCGAAATAACTGTTTAATTTTTATAAAGTTTACACTTTCTAAACTACAATTGGAATTTTACGAATTTTTAAATTCTTATAAAAACCAGAAAGAATTATGGTTTGATTTATTCTTAAGTTACAAAAATTAATTATGAATGCAAATTCAAAATAATTCCGGTTCTTTTTCTTAAGAGAGCTGAGTAAAATAATTTTTATTATTAAATTAATTTTTTTTATTTTGGTCTTTTAATTTTGTCATTTACCAGAAATAATATATAAACACATGTTTTATATTGTGATGAAAAATCAACACAAAATATTTTCTTGTATCATTATAGTAAAAATTTATAATTATATGTCGTTTTCTATCTATATATTTTAATTATTCTTAATTTGTTATACGAATTTTTACCCTACCAGAATTGATATGTCCATGAATATTTGCAAAAAAACGTATTTTATAGATCAAGAATAAGATTGATGAGGATCTTTATCAACAAAGATATTTTGGATTAAAAGTAAATTTGTTTTAAATTTAAATTACAATATTTACGAAGAAAATTATATAAGTATGAATATTAAATATATTTTAAAATTTAATATCCAATCTTTTTTTTATCATTTGTTAAAAAAGCCTATCTGTAATTAATAAATCAATTGAAAAAGCTATAAAATTCTGTATTTCAATAAAATAACGTGGTACAAAAAGTGTTTGTGTATTGGTATTCATTTGTCTAAAAGCAATATACGAATGTATTTTTAATGTTTATAAAGTCCATAAATTTAAAAATTAAAAATAATGTCTTGCAATTTTATTGATATACTTTCATATAACCGTTACTGCTACATTATTTAATACCTATTAAATAAGGTTTTATCCAAAAAATATTATTTTGATTATTATTTATCACTATAACAAAAAAAATTAAAAAGAGCATGCACCCATTTTTTCGAGATGTATATGTTTCAAAAATTGGGAGGAGATAAAAAAGTGATTGAATTAAATCGGACAATTTCCAAATATGATTATTTTATTTTACGCAATTTTACATTTTTATTCGGATTTTAATATCTGAAAAATCCAATTTGATGTTGATATATCATCAATATTATTCATTTGATTAAAAAATATTTTGGTAAGACCTCTATTTTCTTGCATTCGTCAAATATAATTTGTTAGTGAAAATAATATAATCTCCCAGCAATTCAGTTATACGTTCTTACATCCAAATTTGATGAAAAAATAAAAAAATAATTTTTCATCCTATTAAAACTTACATTAACTAAAAACACATTAAGCATGATATTTTAGAAATAAAAGTTGACAATTTTAATTTTAATACAACATTCTGGACATCCCTTAGATCTTCTTAACATTGAGACAGTTATACCAACCCCTTCAATGCATTTCGTAGTTTCAGAAGGAATGATACCTAAACGAGTCTTTAAAATTTCATTAGGATTTAATTTTAAATATTTGTTCGAACCCACATCTGACTATTACTGATTTTACCAGATTGATGTTCAATTTCATACTAAACAATAATTTTTATGAAATGATGCTTTTATTTTTAAATTTCTCGATCTTTTGAGAAAACTCATAACCAATATTTTTTTATATATTATATTAAACAAAATAAGAAATTAAGTTTAATTTACAGTGTATAAAGTATTAAAACTGGTGTCAAATGCATCAATATTTTTTACAATAAAATGCCCATTAATTTAAGAGAAAATTATTTTAAATCATGTATACTCTTGTATGATGGTTATCATTAAGCCTCAATTATATTCAAACAAATTTTCCTTTTAAGCATTCTAAGATAAAAAAATTTTGAACAATTTAATTTTTAAAGTTTATATTTTTTTTATTTTTTAAATGATTTAAAAATAGAAAATAAAAAATTTGAAATTTAATAATTTGACCTAAAAAAGGATTATCGTTACAAATATTTCCCTTATGTATAGAATTAAAAGATTTTTCATTACTAATTTTGGATGATTTTATTAAAGATATAAAAAATATAATATTTAAAAATGAATCACCGATATTAATGCTTATTTGTTAATTGATATCAATTATTATTTTTCATAATGGCAAAAATCAAATTTTTAGAGTAATCAGCAACAGTAATAATTAATATATTTTTAATTATTTTAACCTAGTTACTAATTTTTGGACTACAAAAATTTTAGGCATTTTGTTCCTTTAATATTTATATATACAAAAATATACAATTTTCCGTAAAATTATCATAGATTTTTGGAATTTTAATCTTCTTAAAATTTTATGCAATTAATACCTATCAATGATTAACGGTAAATATAGATGTTAAACCAAATTTGTTCTTTTTTTCTCGATTAAAAATTTTTCATTAAATGAAATAGTGTAACATTTCGAAGAAATAAACTATGGATAGAAAAATACATAGCGTCTAGGATTTAAATATTTATGAAACAAAAGAATTCATAACAATAAACCCGAATTTACAGTTTCATTTTTTTAATGGAATACGATTGCCCTGCATCAATTGAAGTTAGCCGGAAGCTTTTAAGATTTTTGAATCATTAGTAGTTCTAACTGAATTATCATGGATATATGATATATTAACTTGGTGAATCGATTTAAATTATTAAGATTTTGTTTATTCATATAACAAAATAATCTTCAAAATATTTATTGTGTATAAAAGTAAAAAAATTAATAATTGAGTATATATATTCGATTAGATATAGACTCAGTATTAGAGATTTCCCGAACTTTATTTAAAATTCTAGAGAACAAATCTGCATAGATTATCTTCACTTATCAAATTTTTAGAAATACGCTGACATTTAGAATTAAAAATAAATTTTTTGTGTATAAAAGAACAAAGGATATAATTCAAAGTATGTACAGAAACTTCGAAAGATATGTATATATGGATTACAAAAATGTATTTCTTATTGATAATTTACGAAAGTAAAAACTCAAAAGTTGAATACTCTTATAGGGGTTTTATCGATTCGATATGCAAAAACTGAAACCTTAGTCGAGTACAGACATAAGTATAAGCCGCAATTGAACGATTAACAGACTATGATATATTCCATAATATATTTAAATTTTGTGAATGAAATAAACATGAAGTTGACGATTGCAAAAAAATGACAAAAAAAAGAGGGAAATTCTAAAAGACTTGTTTCAAATAATAAAATCTGACGAAAAACCCGTGTATTTATTATATTCAAAAAGTAATTTCTAGTAAGCAAAATACAATCAGAATGTTTCGGTCTGATCAAATAAAAACAAGACATGGGTTTAAAAACTGAACAAAAGATCATTCTAATGAAACTTTTAGAACGAAATAAAACCCATAATTTTAAAAAGAGGTGCCAGAAAAATAATAGTAACGGTTGTTGATAAACAGTAAAGTTTTTAATTAAATAACTGGCCGTAAATATCTATATATTTAAACCCTTTAATAAATTTTTTCTCTTGTTTGAGATGGAATTTGATGAAATAAAAGAGGATTAATATTTTATTAATATTAATATCTGTTTTTATGTATTTGAAATATGATAACCGAAAAAATTTGCCTCAATATATTCAAAATTAATATTTTTCAAAAATAAAGAAATTAAACTTGGAAGAATATTTAAAAACGATTTCATGTTATTTAATCATGTGCGAACCGTGAACTGTTATATTAGCGAAAATTTATTCACATATTTTTAAATAAATATACACTGATTGAATATCTTGGTAGAAAAAAAAAGTTTGAAAAGCGAAAATAGTTCCATTATAATTTTTCAAAGTAGTTTTTCATTTTAAAAAGAAATTAACATTATCCTGAAATTTGTATTATTTAGTGCTGTTTCGTGGCCTAAAATGTATGAATGTGAATTAAGTGAAAATATATCAACATGAATTAAAAATTTGATTTTATATCTGATAATTAATAAATTCATACAAATGTGTTACTCGATTATATTTTTTTTGTATATTATGCCACGAATACAACAAAAAATACTTGATACTTTTTGAATCAAACCTAATTTACAAAATTTACCCAATTCAATTAATTATATATAAAAAATTTTTTCATGAAGAAAATAAATATTTACAAATAATTAAAAAAATAAATGTTGAATACTTTGTTTTCATTTTATGTTTGCCTCCTTTTCTTTGTAAAAGCCTTGTTATAGCAAAATAAATCTATATTATCAAACCCAATTTCTTCGTCCGAATCACTTTCAGAGGTGTATTCTGATATGTCAAAATATTTCAAGCTATTAAGACCTTGATTTGTTAAATCTATTATTCGTGTATTTGGTTCGGCCATGGAACTCACAGATTTTTCCACTTCTCTGGAACATCCTGGTACTGCATATTCATTGCCTTGCCTTAATGAATTTCACTTTAACAAAATATTAAAACTGGAAAGAAGAACGTTCTTTTGGAACAAAAACATCATCATCATCCCTTAACAATATATATTTTTCCATTAGAATCATATTGATATTTAAAAATTCAGTTTTCGTATATATTTTCTTATCATATTTTTGAGTCCGAAAAAACGATTCGATTTTTTCAGATTTTATATTCATGGTACTTGAAATTTTAGGAAAATTTAAACAAAAACCGATATATAAAATTTGATATCGCATAATCTGATACACTTATGGAAAAATTTAATAAAAAAACTTTCAATATCAACAAGTATAATATGTATTCAAGTGAAAGACACCGTATTTTACATTTCTATAGATTTTAAATATATATTTAGTAATGAAACGGACCTCAAATTTTTGTATAGCTATATAAATGTTAACAACTATTTTAGTAAAAGTTTGAACATTTATTTATAATCTTTAATTTACTTTTTTTAATACTTATTTTAATCGATTGAAAAAAAGGAATAAAAGTAAGATCTGATCATTGATATTCATATGTACTAACAAAATTTTGATATTCACTTTAAAATAAAATTTCCTTGATGATTATATAATTAAATCTGTTATTTTTAAAGATTATAATAAATCTTATGAAAAATTGTTTCCATTATACATTTTAAAAACTAATAAACTGTGTTCTTTAATACATTTTCAATCGTTAAATTATACATCAAGAGTCACTAATATATATTAAATATATTTTTTTTCGAAATATTATTATACGTTCAGTTGATGGATGTTGATTCGATAGTAACCTCGAATAGGTCATAAAAGTTATGTTATATTAAAAAATGAAGATCCTGATTTTCATCTTGAGTAACTTCTTCATTTCTTATCCAAACAAGTTAAATTATGTATTAAAAAAACTTTTTTATTCATTTTTATTTTTGGATTTTTATTGTTACTGCCGACATTGTTTGCGTACTTTATTTATAAATAAAATATATTTCAAAATCATTATTTATTTTCATCAATAAAATCTATAATCGGGATTTAAATATTTTTTAAAAAACTATATTTTTACTTTCTAATCAACATAGCAATTATCGACCAATAAAATAATATTGATTATTTTGTTAATTCTCTCTAAATTGTTTATAGAAAATTTCCCTAAAATATTGATTGTAGAAATATTAGTTAACAATTACGGACGACTAAATTTCTCAATGTATGCCGTTTGTAAGATATAATCTGACATGATTTAAGTGACATAATTAGGAACAGGAAAGTCAAATTGAATTAGAGCTGAAAGTTGTTGACATAGAATCTAGGATGTTATTTTCACAGTTATTTACCTAGAAATAAAATGTATTAATTACATTAAAACTTTAACTGTTAGAATTATGTTGAATGATTGCTATGATTGTTGCTGAATCTAAAAAAATGAGTTTTATTATATCGGTGAAATATTTTAATTAATATTGATTTTTTTAATGGAAATAATGAATTTTTTATATTATATTTGAAAGAAATTTTCATTACACGATAAAATTCTATGACTTACTTTTTCAGTGAATATTAATAAAGGTAAAACAATAATCTTTTGTTGATATCTAAAACTTTTATGGAGTAAAGATAAAAATTTTGCATTAAATATTTTATATACTTATGAAGGGGTTTTTAAAAACTTTTATACCTCTATCGAAATATTGCAGTAACCACTCATAAATTGTGTTCGTAATAGTAAAATTAATATTTTTGATCTGGTAATAATTTTTTTATATAGGGTTTTTTTTCCAATATGTTATCATTTGTGACTGAATATAAAAAAATAAAAATACTCCCAATTTACAACGTTAACAAGTCATTTGATTACCTTGTTTAATCAAATTTATGCTCTTGCTAAATTTTATAAAAAATAATTAAGCCATATTAATTCTGTTTATTGTGGCAGGCAATGGTTATTAAATTAGTTTATCTAATTTAAATATAAAGAATAAAACAAAGTTGTAAAATATTGTGATAGTTAAACGGAATAAAATTAAAAACAGAGGCTTATAATCGCTCGTTAGTAATATATGAGGCCAAATAATAAAGAATCTTGATTTTATCTTTTTAAAATTGTTAGTACCTATAAAAATGTTGAGAATTAATAATGATACAAATTGTTCCGTTGAATGAGTTTATAATTGATACAATTGCGGTAGATGTGGCAATATTATCAGTAATTATTTCCCAAACCTATGATAAATTACTCGCAAGTAAAATGAAAAAATTATTTTTCCCGATATATTTCATTTCATTCCAAAGATTTTATCATATCCGCAATAATTAAAATTTCAAAATTAATATGGAAATAAAGAAATATATGCTAAAATTATGACGAATATGTAATGAACTTAATGAGTTTTTTATAAGATATCTTTGTTTTTTGAATTTATGAGTTTTCATAGAGGAAATCCCTAAATCAAAAGATATACCTTAATATTTTTGTTCGCAATACCTCATTTCGACATCGGTTATGAGTATAATTTTCAAACTTTTTACTACGAATGACTGTTAAGTTACCAAATAAACGAAAAATATTATCTTTATTTATTTTAAATAATATATATCTAGGAATTGTTTAATTTTTTTTCATGAATTTTCATAAAAGATTCCAAAGCTCTGTGTGTGTTTAGGAGTAGCTATACAAAATAAAATTTAAACCTTTCGAAATATTGCTTTACTTAACCAAATTTAAATCTTTATTTTTTAAATGAAAACACATAAAATCGGTTTCAGTATACATAGTGTTTATCTGTCAAAAAATTCGAAAAATGTCTCAATGAAATACGTTTTAAGACTGCATCTTTTATTTTAGACCAATAAAAAAAATTATTTTTTATGATTTTTGCAGAAATAAATTAAAAATGTTTCTCAAATCTTCAGACCAATTATATATATAATTTGTGTATATTTTAGTTTTAAAGACATTTCAGGTAATGCTAATAAAATGTAATTTTGAAAAATATTTCGCAAGATAGAAATGAAAAATACCACGTATTCATATTTAATATCTAGAAAAAAGGGAATTGTATAAATTTGGAAAGAAAATTATCCAAATTTTTGTGCATCATAATTTAATAGTCATATTTGCTTTAACTGATGAAACAAATTTCTAAATTTTCATAATAAATGGATATTAAGAGATTTCTTATAAACTTTGAAATACGTTTTAATCTTAGTAATCGTCCAGATCAGTTATGCTGTTGAAAACCCCTAAAGCAAAACCGTAATTCCGTATTATTTCATATAATAAATAACGATAGGATTTAGTTCAGTAAGAAATTTATTATATTCTTCCACAAAATTTTCCAATCGAAATATTTTCATCTTTAAATTCAAACACTATATATAATTATCTATTTTTTGTGATAAAAAAATGTTATGGATGTCCTACAACATGGTATGTATGTTACATGATGTTTAATATTCAGGGAGTA
>LDMZ01043067.1:0-26051 GCA_001455285.1 Sphaeromyxa zaharoni
GAATTAGGGGCATTAATTATTCTGCCTGTGCGGCTATGAGCCGTGATGGGCCTATTTGTTTTAATACCAAAAAGGAGGGTATAATGGTGAATCGTTTGTCGAGTTTTTAAAAGCATTATTTGTTTATTTCGAATTCAGAGGAACTTGTTTACTTATAATGGACAATGTCCGTTTTCATGGCTCGGCTATTTTGCCAGATTTTGCGGCTAATAGTCCCATAAACTAATGTTTTTGCCACCTTACTCCCCCTTCCTTAATCCCATCGAAAAAATGTTTTCGAAGTGGAAGGGCATCGCCAGGGGAGCTATTGTTACTAATAAAGAAACTTTGTTTGCTGCAATGAATGATTCCTGGGCTAGAATTACTTAAAATGATTATAATGGATGAGAAAGACATTAAGAAATTTTTTACCACGTTGTCGCAGACGTGAAGTTGTTGAATAAATAATATGATCATAATTTTATACTTTCCTATTAATTTATGATATCTATTTTTAATACATTTTTCATGTTTTTATGATGTTAAAAATTTTTATGTTATATCCTTGTCGAAATTGATGTGAAAATTGTCGAAATTAAAATGAAAACCCTGTATTTCGTTATGCAGATTCTCATTCCTTTTTCCCGTCCGCATTTCTTATTAAAAATAGATTATGAAAGCATATCTGAACGTTAAAATTTTGATTTATTTGCTTCATGCAGAAGTTCTAAGAATGAATAGTATAAGAGATCTGCTTATTCCCAGAATTTATTCTCCCTGGATCTCAAGATATCACAGGTTTTTTCCATATTTAAAAAATATCGTTTCTCTTAATCTTTGTCAAATGGAAATAATTATTTTAAAATACATTAAAACACAATGGAGTCACAGTACTTGGACTAAGTTTCTTAACTAAATTACTTTTTGTATATTTGATAAGAATCTGAATTTTCTGAAAGGAGAAATTTTGTTTTCTTATATACATTTCATCGTTGAAGAACGTGGATATCTGCCGATTTAGCAAATTTTCATTGATAAATTATCAGTTTCGTGTGGGTTTATTAAATGTTACTTTGATTCTGAGTATTAAGTACTATATATGTGTGTTATTTTTCTTAAACAAAACTTCAGTTCACAACTAAATTCTTTGCATTATTAATCACAGTTAAAAATCGACATTAGTCTCGTTACATTTGCAAAAATATGACATATTTTTTTATTATACCAAATTTAAGAATTAGGATAATTAAACAAAAATTGAAACATATACAAATCATGTGGTTCTAGTTATCGGGAAACCCTCAAATTTCCGGAGTTGTTCAGACTAATTGGAGATCAAAATAAATTATTACAGAAATTTCAATGTCAGAATCACAAATTATGTATAAATATTAAAAAATAAATACAATTATATGAATTATATGTGATATGGTATCAAAATTTTATACTCTATCAATGAAACTACTATATCAAATTTAGTGGACTATATTTAAATTTGAAACCTTTTTTATTTAGACTTCAATAAAAAAAATCTTAGTCGGGAATAATAATTTATAATTAAAATTTTGGATAGAGGGTTTTAAATTTTAATTATATTGGTGTTTTTTTTAAATGAAAATGAATATTGGGAATAAAAATATTAGTTAAGTTTTATCTAAAATGTAACAAATTATTCTTTATTAAATTTATAACAATATGTTCATATTCATGTACGGATTTTTATTTTATATAAAGCAGCGATATCGTAAAAGTGTCAAATAATATTTAACACATATTTTCTCTAATTCGAATCAAATTTGATAAAAAAATAACAAGATTCAATCAAATAAACATTAAATTAACTTAATCTTTACAAAAACAAGCTAGATGTAACAATGCTAGTATTTAAATAGTGCTAGAAACACATTTAACAGTATTTGAAATAATTTAGAAACCGTTTGAATTTATACAAACATTCATTAAAATATTCAAAATCCTACTTTATTGATAAATTCATCAAGCATATGCTTTGAAACAAATATAAATAGGCGGAAGATTTTAAAACATAAATTTTAGAGTAAATCTGATTTTTATGCCTTAATTGTGATCTTTATAACACAAATTTAGATATACAATTAAATAATATTTCTGTGTAAAAAATTTAAATTAAGAAATAACCTAAATCCCTGATTCCAACAAAAAATGCCCTTTTCATCAATGTTAATTTTCAAAAATTTAACCTTAAATAGTTCTTATTATTACCTCATTAAGCAAAAATTCAATATAAAACAAATATTCATTCATTTCCAAAGAGTAAAATTAATTTCTAATTTTATGATCTAATTTTATTTTTAAAAAAATTTTTGTCTTTAAAACATCTAATAAATAAATAAATTTTTCATTCTTGATTTTTTAGTTTTTATATTATGAATTAAACAATAGCATGTAAAAAAATATATATGCAAATAGATATAATATAAAATTATTTGCTTTCAAGCGTATTTTTTAAATTGAACAAACTTTATATAATAATAGAATTTTTGAGGAATTTTTTACTTTGATATATATTTTTATGATTACTAGGACTTTCATATCTTCCCCATTTTGCATGAATTTATTTTTTTTCTTACTTGACTAAATAATAGATGGGAATCTTAACAATTTCAATATTTAAACATATATTTATACCAGGAATAAAACATTTCATACCCGATAACATAAGTAGAGTATATTTTAGCTAATATTATTCTTTTGATATTTACAAGATCCTAATAACTTTTATTTGCTCAGTTTAAATGGATCGTAATATAATATTTCTTATTTAAAAATATAACAAAAATTCCAGGGATGGAACAAAGAATAATATCTGTATTCTAACTAAGTTGGTTCATACCTGTGAATTCAATTTTATTTTTTATCCATTTGATTTGATTTCTAAGAATACAAAGTAATGACAAAAATATTTAGCACACAAAAAATTTCATTCTAAGGTTTAAGAAAAAAATATAACAAATATGGATTAAGGTAATTATTTTAATTTTTGCTGTAAATTTATATATTTTCGTTAAAATCTGCATACTATCATAATTTTTTAGAGGAGAAATAAAATTTTGTTTTTTGAAAAGTTTGCATCAGTACATATTATGCATTTATTATATATCTTATACTAGTTTGTAATTCCTGACTACTTTTGCAACAAAAAATTTTAATAAATGTCTCAGCGTAAAAAACACCATGTTTTTTTGAAAAAAATTTCGTTTTGAGAATCAAATAATTAATTTCTTTTTGCTTAAAAATAATCTGTCGCCCTTAGGGCTCTGATTAACTTAAGAGAAAAGAGAAAATACGATATTTATTACAGGAAATGTTAATAAACTAATAATCATAAAACGTGGACTGTTGAAATAACTAATTACAATCTTAGAATTATTATGAGGATAAATAATAATAATTTGGAAAAATTGTTGTTCGATGTAAAGATAATATAACTTGACATAAATAATTAAATAAATACGTTTTTGCTTGATCCAAAATTTTAAAAATCAAATGATTAACAAAATAATATTTATAACAAAAATATGTTTTTGAATATTCAGTACTTCCCATAATATTCGTTAAATTCTTTATGTAAAGTAAAGCAAAATATTATCTATTTTTTTGCACATATTAAGAGCAGAAAAACCCGATATATGTTATTTAAACCTAGACATAAATGTAGTATTGTTATTTTTCATTTACAGAAAATATAAAATACGACACATCAATAATGAACATATGCTATATATCAGTAGATTAATACCTATGCGAAAAAAAATTTTTCTTTACACCTAAATGCTGGTTTACAGATATTCGATTTTGATTTAAAATAAATTAAAAATTTGTATTCTTTTTAATCTACAATACATATTGAAAAAATCGCTAGTAATGTTTAATAGATTTTGGTTTTTAATTCAGATATTAAATTTTACAGATTTCTTTTATATTTAATTATTTGATAAAATTTCATGCAGCAATGAAAAAATATATTTTGTTTAAATTTGTAAAATTTTTAGTATAGTTTAAATTAAAAAAAATAACTTAATGGTTTATAAAATAGAAGTATATTTAATTCTTTAGAGCAATTTTAATAATATCAAAGTTATTATATACGAAACGGGCATAAAAAATATTATATATTTATATACATATACAAATGTTACAAATAACCTTTAAATGCTTGTTTAATATTTGTTTCACATCTCTAATTGATGTTTATAGAAAATGAAAATATTTATTATTTAATTATATTATATATTTGTGAATATTTTTAAATTTATATTCGCTAATTGCAATAAAATTATAGATTTTAAGAATACGAGCTTTTTTAATCCAGAAGCCTATTGTTTCACAAAACATTGATGGAAACTTTATGAAAACAATTTTTTTTAATATATGCATTTTACACTCTACTTCAATATGTATTAAGATTTAAAAAACCATTCGTTTTAATTATTCCTTTAACCATACCACCAAAAATAATTAAATTTAATGTTTTTATTCCGCTCTTTTGTTTTTTTGACGAGCATTTCTTAATTCCTGACGTTACGTACATGAACATCATTCAAGTAAATATTTTAGAAGTTAAAAAAGTCATAATTAATGCCTGATTTGAATATTCATGTATAATCAAAATTAAAAATTTATTGTCAGAATTTACCATGAATATTTTACCTAAATTCGGACTTCCATACAAAATTAAAAATTAAATATTTCATTCAAAATTAACCTAAATCGCGTGGTTATAAATAGCGTGTTCCAATTATAATTCGAACACAATTTATGTTTTTAGGCCTATTTTTTATTTTATGTATGTATGTGAATTAAAAATGACAGTAAATTTCAAATATGCTACATTAATATATCTTAATTATTAATTAAAACTCGATGAAAAAAAATATATATCATGCCTAAAAAATAAGTAAAACACTATCAGGAACTAATTAAATACCTACAATAATTTTTAAATATTTTTCGAAAAAACTATCATTCATTTTTTAGATATACAAAATAATTATGATAGTTTTTATATTTTGTTTACAGATATTTGTATGTATATGGAAACAATCTGTAAAATATTTTGATTGTTTCAAAACAACACGCATAAAAAACTCTATCCATCATTCAAGTTTTTATATATCGGTATTAATAAAAAGCAATGAATATTTACAAACATCGGGGGAACACTATTTGGAAAAATATTTTCGTATAATTTAGTTATATTCAGCCAAAAATTGCTAAATTATTAAAACTTTTCCACCAGTCAAGAATACTAGATTATGAAATTTTGAAAGTCTTAAAAGTTTCTAAATTATTTAAAAAAATTTTTATTTAAATGATCGAATTATTAATTTACAGAAATTTTAATATCAAATTTCGAATTTTAATGTTTGGTTTCTTTTATAACAAGAATTTAATTTGAAGGGGCTGGCAAGAGTTTTATAATGTGCTTTGAAATTAGAGAAGCTTGATTGCTACTTCGACACTCTTCCAAAATTTGTTAATTAAAACCGCTAGTTAAAAAGATTTGTGTGTGTTTGGATAAATTTTTTTTTGCTTACTGACACTTTTTCTAGATCTCCATTTTATTTTATGCAATAATAGAGTATTAAATTTTGATATCAAATATTGTACATTAAATATTGTCCAACAACTTATTTTTTACGTATGTACTTTTTTGAATAATATTTTTCCTTGTTTTTGTGTTAGTTTCTTAGATTTGTTTTATAGATTAAATCTCTAATTCACACATATCAGTAATTTTTCAAGATTTTAAATGTTTCAAAAATTTTGAATCTGCAATAATTAATTTTATAAATGATAAAATATTTTTGACATTAATTTTGATTTTGTAAAATGAATTATCTTAACAGTTCTCTTTACAAAATAATTACAAAGAATATTTTTAAATTTTTAAAATTGCCTTAGAAATACATATAAATGATGCAACTCGAAAATCCAGTACATATTTGACAGTAAATATTGCTTTACAATTTTTCACGAATTTATTTCATGAATGTAAAATTTAAAATATTTTTATCCCGTTTAATCTAGCGTTTAAGATATAAATAATGATTAATTTTGGAAACGAGTATATGGAAATATTAACAATTATATGGATTCTTCCAACTAAATAATCCTACACAATATGTATCCATGCATGATGTAAACATGAAATGGAATATTGTTTAGATATTTTTAATCTACCAAAATCACATATAAAAATATTTATTTTATATATCCGCGCAACAGATTGTATTATTTCTGGACAAAAAAATGAAAAAAAGTGGTTACTCACAATATTTAATATTCTGAATATATTAAATTAGTTTTAAAAATTTCTGAAAAAACATTACTTAATATGAAATCTTATATTAAAAAAAATACATATGTTCTAATATATCCATACATTCTCAATCAGTCAAAACATTAATATATTTGATTTGTATGAAGATTTGTTAAAGATATAACCTATTGTATAATTCAAAATAAAAGCATATTACTTATTTGTATTATTACGATTTTCGAGATCGAAATATATGGCATAAATAGAAAAAAATGTTTGTATTTCTTAATCAAGAAATGTTACATTGAGGAGCTAATATCATGAGTCAATATATTAAAAGTGATAAGAAACAACAATTAAGATAGGAAATTTTTGATACACGATGATATTTAAAAACTTATCTATCTTTTTTTGTAGTTTTTTTATTAGAATATAAGTTGTGTATTTTTTAAATGATTAATAGTCATATATGTTTTACAAAATTAACGATCATCAGACTTTATAAAATATTCTCACGATAACAAAAATTTTAAGACGATATAATATAGATTTTACATCCGCTAAAAAAAAGTAAAACATTTTGGTTTTAAGAAAATAATATTTTTAGATATTGAATTAAACTTGAAATCAATCAAAAATATGGACTACCGATAAAAATATTTTAATTTTAAGCTTGGTTAAGTCTTATGAAATAATTTCTTGCAATTAAAGTGATTTTATATTTCTCTTAATTTTATGTAAACTTATTTTTTGTTAAAATATATTTTCAAAACGACGTATAATTTCTTCTTATTGAAATCTGAATGCGTTGATATATTATGTTTGATTGTATTAAACTTAACATAAAATATTATAACATGCTAGGAGTGATATAACAAGTGTCACACTTGTAAAATTGAAAAATTTTTGTATTTTCAATTAAATAAACGCCACTCAATTAATTTATGACAGCTGTATTTTCTATAAAAATTTTTATTCTGGTTTATGGAGGGTATTTGCATATTAACAAAAAGAGAAGTATAATTATCGGTTTTCAGAAATTTTAATTACACGATATTTTCAATTTGAATAAGCATATTTGAGAGAGATTATCTGATAGAAAAAAAAATTCACAATTTTATGGTGTAGAGTAGTATAAAAAATATTATTTTAAATTTCATTAATTCAAAGTATTGAAAGACATTTCCGTACGCAACTTGCCATCTAAGGAATAGTCGGGCGATGCCCTGGCCTCCACAAGGGATTAAAATTTTTTCTTTGTGAGTGTATATAATATTTCTCAAATTCATATTTTTTATAATGGTCTTTTTTAAAATTTCATGCTGATCGCACGTTACATGGTCAAGACAACATGTTTTATGCATAAATATAATAAAAAAATTGATATCACTATCAAATATTTTTATTTAAAAAATATCGACTATAGTTATACAATAAAAAAAAGCATCATAAATGAAGCCTTAATAAACACAACAAGATAAAACACTCTTATAAAAATATTAATGAATATTGGAAAGCTTCAAAATCTAAACATTTATTTTTGCGAAAATATTTTTAAAAATAGCTTGGGCGTACCAATGAAATATTTTAAATAATAAAATTATAATGTTATATATGTAGATTAATAATATCTGGGATTGATATTCATAAAACATTTACAAAAATATACCTATCCGTAACAAAAAAAAATATAATAAAATTCGATCTTCTTCCCATTATTTATGGAATTCAATAGTCCAGGAATTTCCTGATATTAATTTGAAAAATGAATCATCCATATGCTCAAAATAATTTTTTTAATAAATGAAAATATATAAAAAATTAGAATTCATTAATAATCACTATGATTTAAACCAAGTTTACACGAAGAATTATTTTGATGCATAAGAAGCTAAAGTGTTATTGCTCACATAGATTAGTTTTGATATATTTCTAAAGTCAAGCAAAACTGGATTTACACATTACATAAAACATATGGTTACACAGAAATTTAATGTATTGTGTGACTAAGTTTTCAATAGTATCAATTTTTGATTTATCACAAGAACTAAAAATTTTTGAGGATCTAAAAAATTAAAAAAAATTTATTATATGGACTGATATTTTCATGCAATTTTCAAGCACAAATATTACCTATTAAAGAGGCATGATATACCAGAATTTTTTTTATTTATTTTAGAAACCCTAATGTGAAATATTTACATAAAAATTTGAAGCTTAATAGTTTAAAATTTATTAAAAATTAAAAAACTTTTTCATTCTTGGAAAAATTCTTTAAGGCTTATTTTGATTATATTCTTGTTTTTTTAAAATTGCAAATAATATATATTTAATTTACTAAATATTGCTTATAATATAATAATAAAACCTCTTAATATTTAATTTCAAATCTATCTTTAGCTAAAATAATGGAAAAATTTCTCACAAAAATATTTTATATATCAAGTTATAAAAATTTTTTAAATTTTATTATTTTGCTTTTTACATATCTTTTAGAAAGAAGAGGAAACATTCTTTTCTGCGTTTGGATACTCTTCATTGATTATATTGTTTGGAATTACCCTAATTTATTTGGATTCAATTCAAATTTACTTGTATTTGTTATGTAAACATTTGTCAAGATATTAGAAAAAAATTCTAACACATTCAATAAGCAATTATTATGTTAACCCAAATAACATATCGAACACAATGATAGATACTGGAAACTACAAGGAAAGGTATTCAGAATTTCTCGATAATATATCACTTTTCAAAAACGAAATCTATAACAGTACAAGCCATGCAAAAACAGTGATTATACCGGTAAGTTAATAAATTGGTTAACTCTAATTGATAATATCTTAAATCATTAATTTTTATCACCCTTAAATGCGAGATATATTTTTTTTATAATATATAAGTGACAAAATGAAACAAGAAATTTTGTTTGTACTACTTTAAGATGTAAGTTATTTTACATTTTATGATATGACCTATTTTAAGGAAATTTAAAGACTTTCCTAGCTTGTATACTAATTATATAATATTAACTAAAATAAAACATGTAGAAAATTAAAGTGTATTTGGGGAATCTTCCATTCTGCTTAAGAAATGAGATAACATAATTAATTGCAATGATTCTAAAATAACTATTTGAACA
Source organism: Sphaeromyxa zaharoni (assembly GCA_001455285.1). Taxonomy (NCBI): domain Eukaryota; kingdom Metazoa; phylum Cnidaria; class Myxozoa; order Bivalvulida; family Sphaeromyxidae; genus Sphaeromyxa; species Sphaeromyxa zaharoni. The sequence continues at coordinate 9,423 of LDMZ01043067.1, forward strand.
TTATAAAATATACGTACCATTGAATATTTATGTGTTATAAAAAAAGCAGTTCATTTAACTGTAACGTTAAAATATCAACCAATTTTTATTTTTTGGACCACGGACAATAACGGAAACATTGGATATTTTATTAAAATTGTAATTTAATCTTTAATCACGTTGAAAGATGTTTATGGTAAATCTATAGATTAGCGTATTTTAACTTAAAAATCTTGGCCCATACTTACAAGAAAACAAATAAGAGATTATAATATACTTATTTACAAATGAAAAGTAAAATTTTTTATTTAATTAACAGATTAAAAGATGTGATATTGCGATAAACATGTAGCACATGCACATTTATTAAATTAAAACTGTTTATAATTAATTAAGAAATGGCTTATATTATTTATTTTGATAGCATTATTAAATAATTTTGTTTTATTATTGTTTATTATACCTGGTAATTAGGTACAATTCATTCGTATATCAAAACATATTAGACACAATGGATTGCATGATCTGAAATTTTACCGAATATAGTTACCTTTAAAATTAAAAAATATTAATTTTGATAAACAGAATGTATTTATAACTTTATATCAATCAGCACGAACATCCAGTTCTACGTTAAGGTGATTTAAACCTATCTTACATTTACACCTGCATCAGCTAAAGGACCATTATATTTTCCTTATGTTATTAATATTTCAATACATTTCGAATTACTCGGTTATATTAGCCCGATAAATTTCCGTGAAATTTTTTGATTCAATTCCACTCCATACCATTTAAAATTTAGCATAATTTTAGAAAGAAGTTTTTTTAAAATATATATCTTCTTTTAATTAAGAAAGAAAAATGAAATTAAAAGATGTCACAATGTAAACCAAATTACAAGAAAAAAGTAACATTAGTTCTTTTTACAAAAATATTATCTGCCAGAAAATAATAAACCGCTCTCAAAATTTTAATTTTTATGAATTATAAATGTGGGGATGCATGATACATAAATTTCAATAAAAAAAATTGATAAAATATGCTCAATTACTCACATAAAAATTTAATTTTTCCCTGAAATTGAGAAATTGTCAAAATCGTAGTTTTTTTGTATAACAAGGATTAATGTTAACATTCTTTACTACTTCTGCATAAAAATTAAAAAAATATTAATTTCGTTAATATATCTTACGAAAATCAAAATTAAAATAATATAAATGTTTTATAAATTAGTTTTCATTGCTTTTTTGGATCCCAAAAATATCAACAGATAAACCAAAAACACACATGTTGCTATGCTTGTTTAAATCTCGTATAGAAGTAATTTTTAATTTTAAATAATTGAAGAAAAATGTGCTTATTTGGTCCTGGAATAAAACTTATAGCAAATTTATTGCTATAACCAAAATAATTTGTTCAAATCTATAGAATTGTTGAACGAGAAAAAAAATGTCGATATAAATTATTTTGAGAATTTAATTGAGATTAAATAGGTTTGAATAACTCTTTAAAAATATTATGAGTAAAGAATTCAAAAAATTCTTTAAAAATTCCCCCTTCATTATTTCAAATAATATTGGAATTTAATAAATTTTCTTAATGTGCAAATAGTAATAGTTATTGCTAAAAATCATGCAATATATGACATGGCCATAAATAAAACCAAAGCTACCGTTTATAATATTTTAAAATTCAAGAATTTAAATAAAACGAATTGGAAATCGCATTAACTCTTACTTTAATAAATATTATAAATTATTTTAATGACGGAATATTAATTGATTAAATTTTCCAAGATTTTAAAACTAAAAATTAAAAATTGCCAAATCATTCTGCTTTCCCGGTTCTATATTTAATATGTCTATTAGTTTTTCTTGGGACAGATAATATAAAATGCGCGACGTTATGCAAAAATTAGATTTAAAATTTTTTAAAAAATTTTCATTGCTCCAATGTTAATTTTATTAAACCTCAAAAAACATGCTATTTTTCAAATTTTTTGTTTTATTTGACAATAATGATTTTTTCATATCATTATTTTCTAAAACACTAATATACACAAAAATCTTTATGGTCTCAGGAATAATCTAAATATATATTGTCCTATAATTCGACAGAAGAATTTACTGTATCTGAGGTGTACCGAAGCAAATATAAGAGTAAAATGGTAATTAATATTTTTATCTAACAAAGATATTTTTTATTATATATTAAAAAAATCTATGTAGGATAGCTTTCTATAAATATATTTTCTGTAAATCTCATCATTTATTTTGCACTTAATTTCGAAGTTTCCGAAAATATATTCAAATTTCAAACTTTTTATACTTTGCTGGTTCCAATCGCGAAATTATTAATTGATTAAAAATGAAACTTTTCAAGTTTTGTTTGTAATATCCATGATTTTCGTAAAAATGAATTGTCGGTTTCTAAGTTTTTTTATGACCTGAATATGTTTACGAAATTGATAAGGATATCGTTAAATCTAAAGCTTTCTCTTAAAATTGCAATAAACAAAAATGTTCGAGCTGTAAATATAAACGACTGAAATATTATATTCAAAATTAGATTAATCGTGTCAATTTTAATGTAATTACTTTTATTAAGAATCATACAATACTATAGAAATAATTAATTCATAAATTTTTAAGACTCAAATCAACAGCTTGATAGTGTTAGAATTTTTTTCGGATAATTGTGACATTTTATTAAAATAATATTTATAGTTGAACAAAATTCTTTTGAACATTTCGACATGATTATATATATTTATAAATTTTTACCGAAATATTATTCTATATAGGATTTCTACATTAACAAAATAGATGTTGAAGCGGATCTAAATTTTCATATTAAAAAATTTTTCAAAACCGATACAATCTATTGCTATACTGAAGAAATATTGGATCAGGGTTATCATTTAAATGTTTTTATTTTAATCTTTAGTAATTAATAGGAAAAAGAAAGATAGTAAAGGTCATTTAATTTTTCAGCTTTCTAAATATGTTAGATGAATCTCTGAAAAAGTCTCCTAATTTTTTCGATAATGTTACACAATACTTCTAATAATTTTATTATACAATTAAAAAATTATATTCCACAGTATTAGGTTATAATTTACTGAAGTTTCATTTCTAATTAAATAAATTTAATATAACTTCCAAATATGGCTGTATTTTGACATGATGTATCCCAACACGTTAAGGTTATAAATTAATTATTTTTTATTAATGAATAATAATTTTGAAATCTAAAAGATATAATATATTCTTCGACAGAATAATAACAACTTTTATCGATAAAGCAAAAAAATAATCCAAGTCGAAATCTGACGGATTATAAATATTCATCTAGCTATTTAGAACCAAGATCTACGAGAATCCGAACCAAGTTTTTCAAATTAAATTTTTAAATATCGGTTTAATTCCAAGTAACAAGAATTAATTAATTGCTAAAATAAAATTTAAAATAATGTGGATCCTCATTTCTTCCCAAAGACGACAGTATATTTTAGGTCTAGTACACAGGACAATCTAAAATTATAGGGGTAATTTTTCATGAACGAAGTTTTTCCAACGCTTTAATGTCATGGATATTGAACACTTTAGAAGAAATAGATTACTATCAGTATATATATATATATGTATAGCTCACCTGTATGATATTTAATTTAAAAATAATAGTATCTGTGAATAATTAGATTTCATTAAAGTATATGTTCTAATACTATGCAACAAAATTTTAAAAATTGTCATGATTTTTTCATTTATGCACAATTTCTAAAGTTTGCCATAATGACTGTCGCAAAACAGCCAAAACAGTGTGACTCCCAATAATATATTAGAACCTAAAATTATAATTATTTGCAATTTCCTACCTGTTTTCTAAATGCAGACGAAATTTGTTTCATGTTAGTACAACGAAATAAATAATAAGTAATGCCAAATCAGATTAAAAATAAGCTGATTTCTATTAAATAGATTTTTAACTATATTTTTTATACATATTAAAATTTTTGTTATTAACAATGAATATACAGGATGTATAAAAAAAGGTGGACACTGGTTTTTTTAAATTGTAATCAAAAATTATAAATCGAATACATGTAAAAAGAAAAAAATTGTAATGACTAAAATTTTTTTAACATTATAAATAATACTTTTTGATGAATTAAATCTACATTCTTAAGTTTTTGAGAAAATACTTATGAGGTCTGTATAGAAAAAAAGTGGACACTACTATTTATTTTGTTATATGTTTTCCCTTTGCCCTATATAGCTCGAGAGCTCTTTTTTTAAAAGATATAACTAGCTTCTAACGCAGTTCTACCTGGACATTCTCTCACTCCTAGAGAATTGCAGCCTTTAGCTGTTCCTTATTTTTAAAGGTTTTATTCCAAATCATTAATTTGATAATACCTCATAAATTTTCAAGGGGGTTACAATCTGGTGATTGGGCAGGCCAAGACTCTACTGTAATGTTATTCTCCATAAAAAACTTTTTTGTGAGGCGACTTGTGGGTTTAGGATCATCGTTCTGAACAAAGACAAAGTCTTTAAGTCCCATCTTTTTCACGGAGTTAAATAAGATCGAACTGAGCATATTACAATAATAGGCGGCATTCATCTTTACATAAATAAATGCCAACTCGCCAACCCCATTGTATGAAAAACATCCCCATACCATCACCGAATCTCCTCCAAAGTTAATTGTTCCTTTAATATTTTAAGGATCATAAGTACCAGGTTTTAGCCATATTGTTTGCTTCCCACCTGAGTTTTGAAGGTTAAACTTTGATTCGTAGCTGAAAACAAGCTTTCTAATTTCGTCTAGAGGAATTCTGATCCATCGCTTGCTTGCTTCGGACCTGCCTGAAATCTGGGAAGGTCTCAAAACCGGTTTCTTAATTGGTTTCGCTACAATGTAGTTAAGATCTCTTAGGTAATTACAAATCGATCCATGGGAAGTCTTTTTCTCAGACTTAAGTTTTATTTTTTCAACTAATTTTCTGCACGAAATTGAGTTTTTTTTCTTAATCTCCACAATGAGAATTGTAGAAACTTCGTTGTCTAATTTGGAAGGCCTTCCATTGTGACATAAGAGATTCCTTGTTCCAAAGAGTTCATGCTTCTTTAGTATTTTGTTGACTGAAGACGAAGGAAACCCCAGTAAAGAAGAAATAATTCTAACGGAATATCCTGCTTTTCTTAAGCCAACAGCTACCCTTTTTTGCGCCTCAGTATAATGTTGACCCATCTGCGTCATTACAAAGCCAGCTTATTAACAAAAATTGCGGGAAACTTACTTCATTAAAAGTGTCCACTTTTTATCTATAGAGTCCTCTCATGTATTTTCCCAAAAACTTAAGATGTAGATTTAAATCATTAAAAAGAATTTTGTATATTGTTAAAAAAATTTGAATCAATATTATTATTTACTTTTTACATGTAATCCATTTATAATTTTTGATTAACGTTGAAAAAAACCAGTGTCCACTTTTTTTTAAACACTCTGTATACCAAATAACTTCAGCGATAATATTAGGTTTTTCATGAGAATATGAAGTTATATTTGATTAAGTCATATATAGAAGCTTAGTTATACATTTTTTAGAACAAAAGATATATTTTGAAGCAATTTGGGCAGTAATCCTTGTTTGATTAGGTAAACCGAAAGGCTTAATATTTAGATTAAACCAGAACAAAATATTTCACAATATAATATTCTTTATTGTGGCAAAAATTATAATAAATGTTCGAAAATCAAAAATTGTTAAGATCAACAATATCTAATTTTTCTAATTATTTATAGTTATAAAGAAAAATTATTATTCTAACCTAATATTTTACATATAAAACAAAATAAAATTAAAATCTATTAATCTAATAAAAATTTATACATTTCTAATGCATTATTAAATTTTTCATTAGTATTGCATAATGTACTGAAATTACATTTTAATATTTAAATTGAGATTAATTCAAATATTGCAACTCCTTCTTTTAAAAGGGGAATAAAATTAACCTTTTGTAAGTGTTTTTTTATCATAACATAATACATTATTTCTAATGATCAAACACACAGAAAGAAAGTCTAATTTAAATATAAAGTTTTTACATGGTAAAATCGAGAGATTTTCCTTCTTTCAAAAATTCAAAAAATTTTATGAATGTATTAATCGAAACAAGATACATTTTATTGTCAATCAATCAATTTTTTTAATTTAATTTTGTGGGCCAACAAAACTTTTGAATTATTTATTACACATATACAGAAAATATTTTATTGGATAAAAAAGAATATTATTTTAAAATACTAACTTGGAAAAAAAATTTTTGGAAAATAATATTCAATAATAAGAATTCATTATTCATGTTCACAACGCCGCAATATATTTTTTAAAAAATTACACTTCCAAATTAAGATATTTTCAATTCAATGAACTTTGATTTATAAAATTGTTTACAAAATTTTTAATATCTTAAATATGAATTCTTGAATTTAATTTTAATTACTGTTTCACTTTCTTAAGAATTAATATTCGTATTTTTGAAAAAAAAACACAAAATAATGTACTAAATTTATCTAACAAATTTAAAATTAAAAAAAAACTATATTATTTTTTACAATTCCATAATATTTTCAATATATATATTATTTCCGTATAAAAGCTTCAATTCTTAAATGTTTTAATAGCAGAAGATTTAATCAATTTTACAAGATTTGTAAAAATCTTTCATGCAGTTCACTATATTTTTTAGATTAAAAATACCGTAGAACTTTACTGATAACTTATTATCTTCAAAACCAGTAAACGAAAAAAATAGTAGGATAACAAATCTGTTAAATTAATTCTGTTTGTTCAACTGATTTAATATATAAATCTAAAGGACGAATCAAACTGAAATATGAAAATTACTGCATATCATATGCATTAAGTTCAGGATGGAAATATCACACATGAATTCATTTGTGTATTTAGAAAAAAGTATTTTAGAAAATATAATTGTGTTAAAAAACTTTTCTAAATTTATTTTAAATTTAATCCGAACGCAGGATTGACTTTTATTAAAGTGGTTTATACATTCTCTAAAAAAATAAAAATTATTAAACATTTTTTTATGTAAAACACGTTTTTCAAAATAGCAGGACAATATATAATTCATAAAAACAATTTCGTCAAAAGAAAATAAAAAACTGCTAAAAATCGAAAATATTACCTTGATGCTTAATATAGAATGAAGGCTATGTTTCTAAAATTTTGGTTTTGTGAAAGAAGGATCAACTAAAGTGATAACCCTCTAGATATCAAATGCCAAATATGGTGAAATATGTATACAATTGCAGGATTGAATGGATGTTCAATTATTTTGCAATTTTCAATGGATGATAACAATTTAGATTTTAAATTTGACATTTAAATACCAATAGAAATTCTCCATCGCCCAATTAATTTTTGTGAATGTTAACAGAGGAAATTTTTTGTCATTCAGCCCTCAAATTTATTCATTTCATTGAATAATGTCAAATTTTTCAAGACATATTCTCTATTGCTTTACAAGTTTTTATTGTATTGATAAAATTGAGATACTATTATTTCAATAAATATGTCAACAAAATATCGTAATTTATCCCTTGCAAAATGGTTTGTGTGTAAAAACAGAACCTTTGATTGATGTATAACAAAGGAAATGAAATAAGGATAATAACAAATTCTTATTTTTTAATGGTAGCCAGTGTAATTAATAAAGAAAGATAGGAATATAGAGAAAAAGGCAGACAAATTCATTTTCAAAAAAATATAAGTTAACAAAATTACTAGATTTTGGAAAGAAGATAATTTTGCATAACATAAGAACCTGATAAACTAAAAGAAACTTCAAACATTAGAGTACATTAGAACGTGTATTAGAATAAAAAAACATGTATCATTTAAAGTAAAAGTAATTAAATATGAGGAAAGTATATAGGAATCTATTTTAAAGATCGAGTTTGCAGCATATTTTTTTACTTTATAGAGTTTTAGACAAAACAGAATCGATTTCAGAGAATTTGAAAAATACGAGTGGAGGAATAATTTCTAAGAGAATTGTTTCACTCATGCATTATCAAATTTTTGTTTTTAGAACAGACAAAGATTTACATTATATAGGAAATGAATGGTATGAAAAGGTTATAAATAGTTGCAGAAGAAACTTTATAAATTCTTTAGCAAATAATCTTTAATAAAAGATTTTACTGTAGGAAAAGATTAAATATTTATCAATTAATTTTTTCTGGATATTTTTTAGATATTTTTCTGAGCCCGCACTAAAATAAGTCAATAATAATATATTATTAAATCCATGGACATAAATAAACGTAATCACAAAATGACCAGCTTATATTTTTGTAAAATAAATTTCCTACACTTATTAAAATGTTCGATGCACAGAGATATAATGCCCTAATAACTGATACTGATTAAACGAATATAACTCGTGTCCATCCTTAGAAGATAAGTAGTCTTATGTTGGTAGTAGTGTTAAGATCGTTTTCAAACCAGAATCACCATTGTGACATTAATCATAAAGTATTTACAATATGTAAATAACATCGCAAGGAAATTTTTTGACCTTATTTTTATGCACTAAAGGCAAAGATTAATGTCAATATATTTGTTTAAATAAGTATAATCCAGCATAGCTTTAAAGGATTGAAACATAATTCTTTGAATAGTGTTCATCTGATCGCACCTTTACTGGTGCGGATAATGATCCAGGTATACCTGAATTCTGAAATATTATTATCCAGGAGTTCATACTATTTTCTTATATCTGAATCAAATTTTGCATGGGCAGCGAATTGGGAGAGGCCATAACAATCTATTAAATAGTATCGTCGAAAGTATTATAGAGACAAACATTACAGGCACTCAAACATGAATCTGATATGGCTTATTGCAGCTTCTCAAATACTATTATTAAGAGTAAATACGAATATATATCGTTTGAGCTGAACCAGGATTTTCTCGAGGGTAAAATCGTCACCGTCCAAGATATCTATATCATTTAGGCAATAAATACAAAAATTTAGAACGAAAAATGAGACCAAAATATGAAACCGATATTTTTCCTAAAACAATTCCGATCCAAATTTAATTTTTTCCTTTTTAACTTATATCAGAAGATAATTTTGCCTACGACCTTATTTAGAATATTAAATATGCACAAAATTGATGAATATATAAAAAAAGAAAAATTTTCTAAAAATTCATACACCTTTAATGTCGCTTTTCATAGATTAGTATTTTTATAAAAATTTTTTTATATCCAATATGCAATAATTAATAAAGATTAAATGATATTACTTATAATCGCTGATCCTATTAAAACAATTTGGAATATAATATTATATTTAAAATTTGTCACAAAATCTGTAGTTAGTCTACAATGTCAATAATTTATTTAGGTTCTTGAACCAAATGAAACCAAATATTAAAATAATTTTTTTTCTTGCATGATCACCGAAAATAATTCATAATCTACATTTGAAAAAATTTTATAATACTCTCATATACGAGTGTCATATTTCCAATCGAAAGCATTATATGATGAAGATTAGTGACATTTTTTAAACTAATTTTTTTTATACCATTTTAAAAATCCTACAAATCTGTTCATTGACTTTTTTCCAAAGCAAATGTGGAATAATATAATTCCTCTATGTTAGCAGGTTATGATTAAATAGTAAAAAATTTAAAAAATCAAAAATTATTTTTTTATTATTCAGATTTACGAAAATGTTACGCTCTGCAAATTTTTACTTTAATTACATTTTAAAAAAAGTAGTCAAAACCGTTAAATATTTATGATACATCTTAATTTGAACGAATTTATACATTTTTAAACATTTTTTTTATTACTTTCAGCAAAATAGAATTTTTATATGATGATTAAAGTCAATAAATGGATGAATTATTTTATTTAACGAAATAAATAAATTAATTTTAGGGATAGATAAATAAGAATTCTGACGTAAGTAATTTGATGCGGCTATTGATTAATTTTTTTAATGTGTATTATAAAAATGATCATCTTAAATTTAATAACATTGGAACAGATAATAGGTAAATTTGCCATTTTTTTTCCTAGAAAGGTTTTAATAATGATAAATGGTTAAAATCAAGCAATAGAAAAAAATATTTATAAATTTTATACTAAATTAAATGCTATTAAAATTTTTATATTGATAAAACTAATTTTTAGTCATCGACTCATATATATTTAATTAAAAGCATTTAAAATTTTTTCACTTATGTATATGTTTAAATTTAATGGATATAATTATTCAAACAATGTTTCGTATAATATATATATTACTGATATTTTGTATTGGATTAATATATATTACTTATTTGAATCTAAAGGTAGAAAACTGTCAAAACATTTTCATCATTCTGTGCTCTATTATGGATAGAGTATTTTGAATAAGAAGTAGGAAAAAATTTATTTACGTCCAAAGTATTTTATTATTAACAATTATATTGTGGATATGAAAGGGAATTTTGAAAAAAAACTGACCAAATTGCTGCATTATACATCGGGCTAATTTGTAACTCGCCAAAGCCGGTAAATGTACCTAAAAAACCGTTTCAAACCATCGTAATGATCCCGGCAAAATTAAAGACTTAATCTAAAAAAAATGTATTTTATACTGAAATATGATGGAGAGCCCGACAATAATTATAATTGCATAATGTGCATGTTCCTTGCACTACTACAAAGGAAAGATTCAAAACATAAAATCTATATATAGAAAATTGAAAGCATAGAAGTAATTACATTTCATAACAACATATAATCCAAGATTTTTAGTCATACATAAAAATTATAATGGTGATGTACTCCTTCCGAATTTTTATGAAAATTTATATTTGATTATGTTGAAAAAAGATAGATTTCTGACATTAGATTAAGAAAATCCTAATACTAAACATCACCTTTCAAGAATTCGTACGTAAATCGAGCATCAAAAATTATTTACCCCTGTTCGGGGGGAGGGGTTATTTTTTATAATAGAACCTGAAAAAAAATTTGTTTCCCCAATATTATGCGCTCTTATATTAAATATATATGAGACTGCATCATAAGAATTAACGCTATTATTCATTTATGAAGGATTAACATCGGATTCAATTTACAGGGATCCCAAACAGGATAAACATGACACAACAACAGGAAGATTTGGATATATTACTATAAATGTTTGAAGGTTCCATTTTTTAGAAACCTTGTTAAAAATTAAAAAAGGGCGGAATAAAAAATCTTAAAAACAATGATGTCATATTTTTATTAAAGTTTCTAAAAATTGGAATAATATCTTTTATTGCCGAACATACTATAAAAATAATGTAGATATCATTTACGAGGATCATGATGTTAAAAATTAAGCACTCCTTTTTTTTGAAAATTTCTCTATTGTTGGATTAAATAACTAGGGCAAAAATAGGAATAACTCCAACAAGTTTCTACGGCTTATTGGCAGAATAGAAAAAAATACAAAATGATAAAGCAGAAAATTTCAAATGTTTTAGAATTGGTTAAAACCTTGAAACCTAAGATAAAGATATATTCTGGTGGATAATCATCAAATTTTGATAGTTCAGGAATTCCAAAACGTTATAGTAGAACAATATTTACCAAAATAACATTAAATTAAATTTTAAATAAATTATTTATATAACTTTCTTTAAATATTGAACTACAAAAAAAATTACAAGCACTTTTAGGGAGGTTTTATTGAGAACAAAAATAAAATCTTATCAAATGAATTTGGTCACAATAAATCAAATTAATTGGCAAGTTAAAGATTAATTATAATTAATGTTATATTTCAAAAGCAATCGATTCTAAGAATAAATAAATATAAAAATATTCAATATTTAATGGTTCAAGTTTTAAAAATTGTAATAAAGAATTTTTTGACCGTAGCTTCGTTTATTATAATAAAATCAATGAAACATAATTGCATGTAATAAAATATTTTTACTTGTATATCTACAAAATATTGAATTTTTCGAACTATATTGTTTATTTTGGATGTTTTTAAATAAATTCTTTAAAAATTTAATAATATAGTAAGATTTAAAATGTTTCAAAACTTCCCCGTAAAAGTTTTTCAATATTTAATATGATTTAAATACACAATGAGTCATAAAACCAAATTGGTCAGAAATCTAAAAGATATTTAACAAGCATTAATGCAACAATCTTAAGTATATTGGGAATATAAGTAGTGCAAAATAAAATATTATATTATTAATGAACTTTACATTATTATCGATTTTTATCAATGAATAGATATCATACTAGTTTAATATACTATTAAAAAAAATAAATGAAACAAAAATTGCAAATTATTTTTTTTTATTTATTTTAACATATCTGGTGTTAAAACATATTTGCATTTTATAAGCCACAAAAAATATATTTGATGGAAAAATTTGTATTATAAATAAATAAATAAATATATATATATTTCACAGACGAAAAATAATCTTAAATAATAACAAAAAACGTGATAATCCTAAAATCATTATTTTTAAAAAATCACATAATTTGATACATAATTTAATAAATAAAATAGTAATCTTTCCAAATATATTCTCAAAACAGTATATTGAAATTATTTATTAAAATATCATCGATCTTTTGCCCTTTAATATATTTAAAGTGAAAGTATGATAGATCCTCAGAAAAACACAATCAAAGCTATTTAAATTTTGATTATGACTATATAAGGGGAAGTCTTCCTTCAAAAACGGTTTTTTTTAAATGATTTAGATTACTTTTGGTTCGAAAATAAGAAAAAATTGACAAAAGTGCAAATATACAAATAATTATGAGGCATCAAATTTAAATAATATAATACATTCAAAATATTTTTCAATCGGGTTTATGATTTATAATAGCCTTTTTTAACATTAAATTAATTTCAAAAAATTGATATTTCAAAGATAATTCCCGAATTTTTTTAAATATTTTTAGAGAAATGATAATTTACAGAAACATGATATTACAGATTTAAAACCTTTCCATTAATTAAAATTACTAATTTTTTATTAAAATTGCAATTTAAAGACAAATCAATTTGCAAGAATATCCTTCATAAAATTTTAGAAAAAAATGAATTTTTGTATCAAAATACCTTAGAACCCAAATATACTGCTTCGAACTAAAAAGGTTCGAAAAATTGTTTTCAAAATATCTAAAAATTGTCTGAGACCGAATATCAATCAAATTTGATATGTAGTGTACGTTTTCGATAGTATTGATCACTGTGGATTTACACTTGTTATTCTATATACATATTGAAATACACAACATAGTCAAAATTATGCTTGTAATATATATTTATACCAACCCCATAATATTAATAATTTTGGTTTTCTTCGGGATTAAAGAGCCTTGATCAAAATAGATATATAGGTTATGCAACTGTCATTTCGTTTATAGCAAAAAACCTATTTTGAATATTACGGAGGATGGCATCGAAAATGTTTTGATTTTAAAAAATATAAAATTGTGTTCAAGCAGAGTTAGAGTTATAATAACCAGTGTTGAAAGATCATATCCGAAGGTTCGACATACACTATGACATTTTAAGAAACATTTCTGAATTCAATATTTTCCTTATATTTTTGGGAATATTCAAAGTTTTAATAAGAAGCTTAATACATTAGATAATTTTTAAGAAAATCTTCCGTAATATTTCAAGGGGTTGTTGCTCAAAAACATAATTTATGATGCTGGAACATTCAAGTGCAATATGTTTAAATGCGATAACCCTCAAATACAACCTCCATTTATACTAATCCTTGATTATTGAATGGTTTATAGAAAAATATCAATCCGGTAAAAAAATGTTAAAAAGGTAGTTGTCATAGAATTTGATCTATTCTACATATCATATTTCTTGTGAATCAATTTCGTTATCAAATTAAAACTTCAAAGTCTACGTAAATCATTATCTAAATTCAAAACATACTAAATTTGTACCTTTTTGATTATTCCTATTTGGTTAATTATAAATTAAATTTAAAACCATTGTGTCTTCTTTTTAAGAGATTTTTTTCGTATGTTACCTTAAAACCGATTACTAAAAATAACTACAAATTACATCTTAAGAATCATTATTCAGGACTCACAAAGAAAACGTGTAGTGAAAAGCCTCAAATATTTTTTACTCAATCAATAACATTTTTTAGATTTATATATATAAGAAATTATGCTCGTAGGATCAGCTGTTGTAGAAAATCAAAAAGAGCAACTTTTAAAATGAGATTAATATTTGTCAATAAATAGTCAATACAATCTTAGTTATGTAAGATTAAAAAATGATTGATTAATTTCCTATTTATTTCAAAAGGTTAATGTTTGAGTTCTAAAAATATGAAATCAAAGAATCATTTACTTTTTTTCCTAAACCGATTTTATATAACATGTGGGAAATTTTATAATATATCATAATTACATAGAAATTATTTATTTCAGTATTAAATTTTTAACCATGAAATTTGATCGAAAATTTCGAACATTGATTAGACATTAATTTATTTTAATATTATAAATATATATTTTAGTAATAACAAAATAATTTTTTTAATAATACATGAATGCACTGATCGTTGTGAAACAAATAGAAGATTTTACATATTTAAAATTGTTATAATAAGTATATAAATCGAATTAACACTTTTATAAAAGCTCATACATTTATACACTAAAAATTAAAACCTTCATTTTATCTTTACAAAATTCTCCAACAAAAATTTTAATTATTCTATCAAATTTTAAGGGTAAATATGGTTTTTCTTGCATTTCAAAATAAATTACTAGAACAAAACAAAACAAAAAAGAAAAAAATTTTCAAAACTACATCAAACAAATCGTTTGGATTAATATTTTAAATAGTTTATTCGTAAATTACATAATTTTTTTTTCATTTTTTAAAATTCATAAATATATAAATACAAAAAATATTTTATTTAAGCATGTACTTAAAAATTTGAATGATTATTTTGCATATAAAATAGGCAGGATTTTTCTAATATTTTATATACCCTGAAGAAAACTTTACATTTATAAATAGTAAAAAAATTACAAGATAACGAAGTCTAAAAATTTTTAATTTTTTAATACGGTAAAATTTTATGATAAAAATAATACATCGTTACCTATACATTTATAAATTGCTTTAAAAAATCATATGTTCATCTTTAGAAATTTCAATATCTATTTAAAATTTATTTTAGTTAATCTTGTAGCTATCTTCATGTATTTTTTTTCGTCTATTAAACTTATTTTTAGATTTTATAAAAATAAAATTAACATATAACATTATATATCAATTGTCAAACTTGAAACTATTTTTATTATTGAGTCGTCTGAATATGTTAGAGTTAAAAACAAAAACATTAAAGTCTGTCCTAACCAGAAATTTATGGGAATTATGAATAATTGGCGGTTGCGAAAATTTTATATAACAACAACTTGCATAAAAATTTATGTTAAACATTCAAATCTATTAATAAAATTATATTTTACCAATCGAATCTTTAAATGAAGTTTATTATTTAACGATCCTATCTTCAAGAGTATTTGGCTGGACATTCAGTTAAACTTTTGATAATTTTATTGATTCCATTGATTGTCATAATCACACGTAGCTGGCATGTTAAAATATTCCTTTAATGCTTGTAAGACATAATACAAACGATTTCAGAGATAATTTATTCTTATTTAGTTTTTTCATGTTGACAGTATCTATTAATCAATAACCTTTTCATTTAACTCTGATTTTTCTTCTTTTCCGTCATCCTGAAAGAATATCTTCAGAAATATTGAATGACGTACTTGCAGCTTGTTCTGGCAGCACATCAGTTACTATATAATCCAATTCAATAAAACTATTAGAAACAAAAGGGTGAATAACTTCTACTTTTTCAAGAAAGATATCATAATTGTTAAATTTTTCTTCAACAAAAATTTGAGGTATTTCATTATGCCATTAAGAATGCTTAAAGCAATTAAAAATCGTTTCTTTGAAACTTCCCCACATTCAAAACGAAAATAAATCATTTCATACTTGCTTAAATTCTTATAATATTAAATTAGATTCACCATATTCAATTTCTCCGATAACCTCTTTAACTTTGGGTTAGAAAATCTAGCTTTAAAAAATCTTATAATCTCTTGTTCTAAGGGTTGAAAAACAAAAGTTGAATTTGGGGTCAAATAAATCAATTATGGAATTTAATTACAGTAGATTTTGTGAGCTGTGCAATTTTTTACCTCAAGCAAGATTTTTATCATATTTTTTGTGCCGTTTTATATATCAATCAAGCAGCCATTTTCAGAGAAATTGGTTGTAATCACTGCCTTTGGGAAATTGCGATAAACATCTATAGAATCATATGAGAGCCCTTTTAAACATCAAGGGGCTGGATATTCCCCTATTACTAAAGGTTTTAATTAGTCGGTTCCACACATATTTACACAAATAAAAATAGGTACACGATATTTTAAAAGCTTGTATCCATTTCTCTTGAATCTACAGATAGATTTGGAAGGGTTTACTTTTTTAAACTACACAGTCTCGTCGGCA
>LDMZ01043085.1:0-10854 GCA_001455285.1 Sphaeromyxa zaharoni
AAAATTCTGGGGGATAATATCTTATAACGTCATTCGTTGAATTCCCCAAAAAGTTATGCACAATTTTTTTTTTATCTCCAAGATATTTTATGATGGAATTTTTTAAAAATAATAAAACATAAGTTAGTTTTTATTCCCTTCTATTTGATTAGCATCAAATCTTTATGCATTATCACAAACCTAATAAATTCTGAAATTTCTGTCTCCAGTAAAAAGCATTTATTATAAAAAATACATAATTTATTCAACAATAAATTTTAACGGAAAGTTTTGGAAAAAAATATAAAATTCGGCGATAGTAGTATGGTTTATTAATGGAAACAGCTTTAGAACAATCATTAGTCGATTCACAAATTCCTAAAGTGACTCTTTAAATCTCAATTACTGAACATTCTAAGATGTATGTGGTAAAGAAGAATGTAAAAACAGTCAAAGAAAAGAATGCAGGTTTGGTTTATTACACTGTTACAGAAAAATGTAGCTATGAATTCAATGTTTTATACTTGTATCTCAAATTTTAAGAATGAATAACTCGGTTCATAGATGGTTTCTTCTTTCAACTAAAATAATATGAAAACAAATATATAATTTGATAGATCTAAATGGTTAAAAAATTTTAATAATTCAATATATATTGTGATTTATTACTCAGATTAAATACCCATACATATGCCAAAATTAACTTTCGGGAGATAAAAATGGGGTTAAATACCTTAAAAGAGAATTTTAGAACAGGAGCAAGGCACAGTACTAGGATATTGAATCACATATTTTGCATTGAATTATTGTCAAATAAACATATTATAAAGATTTTATCTGTACTTTATCAATGAGCCACATTTATAGGTAAATATTGCAGTGGAAATATTTAATATCAAACTATCACTGCCTCAAAGCTACTGGTCTGATGTGCCCGTAGACGGTCGAGAAATAATTTGTGACTAATTAGATTATTGTTTAGGCACGCATAGCTCTAGAGTGAGGCGAATTACTTGTATTATATACAATATCAAATTTTTAAATATTACCTAAACATAGTGCAATCTCGTCTGCCTGAATAGAGAAGAAAATAATATTTTAAAGTACTCTGGTCTTGGTATCAGAAGCTGAGTTCTTCTGAAATTAAAATAATAAGTTTAAATTGCTACATACTCGTGTAAGAGATTTAATATTTAGTATATTTTTCTTATGATTATATTACAGTAATTTTAATTAGCAAGGCATTATGCATACCTAAATTTGACAGAATCTATCATATTGAATACCACTGACCAAGCCATTGAGCCTGAGATACGTTCAAAACTATCTGTGCAATATATATTTTCAATGAATTGTGCTACTTTCCGCTACTACTGATCCTTTTGAATTTTTACTCAAAATATATCGGATAATTCTTGAAACGTATAACTAAATAAGGGTTCAATTGCCGGACATGTGAATGTTAGTAACAAAGAACAGCATCAAAGTTTATTTATATATATTATTATATAATATAAATCAACTGGTGAGCGATGGAACAATCTGGATCTCTCCTATATAAAAATTTGTTCTTCACTCTCTTATTTTATACTCAACTCTGTAACTATACTTGTTTATTCTTTCAGACAAGTCAAGGGAATTAAGAAAAATTTCGGGTATATGTATAGAAAAAAAATCAATTTAATAACAATATACTAATAGTATTAGGAGAAATACGTTGAACCCAGGTTCCATAAATTGAAATTCATAGCTATAATTTCAGGTATCGATCTTTTGAATGACTTGCAACAAAAGAAGTCAATTATCCTGGTTTAAGTAAGTTTTGCACGTGTCTAGGCGACGAGGAAAGATATATAATTCTTCCCTTGGCTGATGAGGTTTTACGCAGATTTCGTGAAGTTATGTCTCGTTACACATAATTGCAGTCAAATTTTGTTTTAAACACAGGAAAATTTTTTAACAAAACAATTTAAAAATTCATTTCAAAGGAGGCTTTTCATTCAAACAACACAGAAATTGGATATTCTCTCATTTTTTATCAATTAAAATATTGTTCAAGTCAATAACATAAAGCAATTGTAATAATTTAAAATAACTC
This sequence comes from Sphaeromyxa zaharoni, assembly GCA_001455285.1. NCBI lineage: Eukaryota > Metazoa > Cnidaria > Myxozoa > Bivalvulida > Sphaeromyxidae > Sphaeromyxa > Sphaeromyxa zaharoni. The sequence goes on from LDMZ01043085.1 coordinate 2,078, forward strand.
CATAGCTATTTTAAAAAAATATCCACAATAAGTACGACTCTTGATATATATATATATATATATAACAATAAATATATATCTAACCAGAAACCTTTTATTCCTAATAGGCAAGGAATTAATAAGTTTAATCTTCCAAAAACAAAAGGTTTTCTATCATTAGGCGAAAATCAATAAAGTACTTACACCCCACGGTTGATCTAATATTATAAATACAGGTGCTGCGATAAAAAAATTTAACTAAAAAATAATCTCTTTATGTTCCAGGGGGTGGTTACCTCAATAATCATTCTCAAAGTACTGTCGGAACCTTTAGAAATGATACAACAGTTTATTCAATCCTCGGATTAATAATGTTCAAGAAATATTATAATGAAAAGATGCCGGACTTTTATTCTGAAAGGCTCTTCATTGATCTTCGAAATGCATAAGTCTGAATGTTCAAGCGATATTATATGGGTGCTGTCATTTTATTCATTCCAGTCTATATAAAAAAATAATCTGGAAGGTTTGAAGACGTATATGAATCTTGATCTTCGCTTAATTTATCCATGAGAAAGGTTTCATTTCTCGAATCTGAAAATTTGATTAAATCTGATCATCATTTATTGCTATACGTAATTCATTCCATCAGCAATACTTGAAAACATTTCATGTTTTTGATGATATATACACAATTTATTGAGTACAAATAATAAAAAATTGATCTCACTATTAATTAAATTCTAAGTTTCAGCCTAGATTAGAGTCCCTATGTGAATATATATTTGATTCCAAATTTATTTCTCACAGAGGATGCATTGAGGGATGATAAAAACGTAGGAATACTGTTATTGTTAAATCTAAAAATGGAATTTTTATCATTTTAAGTGAATTCATTTAAAAAATAATTTTAAATGTATTTTGAAGAGATCTTTTCTCAGATATGCAAAAAATCTAAAAAATAGGAATAATATAACTGTATAAATGAAATTCTAAAATGCATTTTTTTTAAAAAGATAATTTTTCAGTTGAACAATTTTCAGCCGAATTCTCTAAAGTATATTGATTCAAATTTTCATGAGTCTACAAAATATCAACGTATTCTTCAACTTAATTCAAAAACAAAATATTGATTTATTTTTGCACACAAAAATTATGATGAACTAAATACTTTGTAAAAAATTTTATTTGCTAAACAATTAAGAATTATTTCGTGTAATAAACTAGAATAATAATAAATTATCATTATATAATAAAATTTTTGTTATTTTTTAAAAAGTTGACTTTATTCTATTAAAATGAACAAAAAATACTCTTTAATGCAGTCAAAAGGTTTGAAATAGATATTAATAGTTAAGTCTATGTCCTTCTGTATGGTTGATAAGAAATAGTATCAAATTGATAACCTTCATAATATTATTATAATTTCATACAATTTCAAATAGATCTTTAAAAATGTCATAAGAATTAAATTACATGATCTAACTTCGTTCATTCCGTTTAAAATATTTTTAGGAATGGTTTTGAAAAAGTCACTATTTTCCAAGCAACGATGTTTTTCTATTGATTATTAAAACCATATACTTATTTTCAGAATCTTGAATAAAAGTCCTTTAACATTCTGCTTTATATCCCAGTTAATACAAAATATATTCGTTTGGTTTTAACTAAAAGTTCTTTAGAAGTGTTAATGAAAAAATTAAAAATTTTAATCCATAATAATTAAATATAATATTAATATGTATTCGAAAATTGACATCTTTCATTTATAAACATATACAACAAAATCTCTTCTAGTCATTTTATATATACCATCTTAATCGTTATGAAGATTTCCTTCACATTTCAGTAACATAAACAAACGAATTTTTTTGTTCTGCCAAAATTCAATTTATAAGATATAAATGCAATTAAGCGGTAGATAAAGCAACTTTTCATTGAGATATATTATTCAGAGTATAGTTTAACCCAAATACGTAAAATAAATACATGGTTAATATTATTTTAACCCTATGAATTGGTGAAACTTGTAAATAAAATTGTCAGATAACACCACAATTAGGATCACTACTTGGTGAGCCAATGATAGATAATAATGTTCTAGATGTTTTGGAATGTATTTCAATATTCACCAAGGCGTGCTGTAGCTTACTTCATCTTCTTGATGAAAGAAATAGTCTCTACCTAGATCGATTTGACTACAACTATTTTTAACATTCTTCGACAGCGAATAAAATGAATCAGTCCTGTTTAAATCAAACTATAACCGGTTTTTATATTGTTCCTGAATTATGGCCTTACCATCTGTTGTAACCCACTGTTATACCGACGTCTGGCGTTGTAGAGGGGGATTGGCACGCGGACGGAACGAGTAGTTAGATATATATTTAAGCTTATATTTTTGTGTTCTTATCATCAACCCCCAATATTGATATATTATTTACATAAAATCACGTCATATTTTGGTGAATAAATTACGTTGACTGTAATTTTTTTATTAACAAAATCTTTGTTTAGATTATTTTTTTAACAAAGTCATAGCGTATTATTTTCATTGTTTCATATGTTAATATGATCTCAATAAATCACGCTTCATTTGAAACATTGTTAAACTGACGTAGACCCGATTTCTACATACAAAAAAGTCATGTCATATCGTGTTAAATAAACTAATATTTCCGTTCTTGTAACATAATTGTAAAATATGAGTATCATGGTACTTAGTTCTATAATACTTGATCAGCCCTAAATTGGAATAATCAGGTCTTCAAAATCGTTACTCTCCCACGTACTTTACTTCAATTGGCCCTTCAAAAGACTTATATACCGTCATGAACAGCTTATGAAAACCCGGGGGCTCCTCTCGCTAGTATAAATGAATTCATAATATTAAACTAACGATACATTCGGGGGAGGATATGTATATGGATCAAACTAAAATTATAAGTTTAATAAAATAATCTATTACCAAATGCATAATAGGACTTTCTGGAATATCAAGCTAAAAATTTATTAAAAATATATTTAGATTACCATAAAGACAAATTTTAGTCCATTAACTATCTGAACAGAATATAAGAAAGCTTCATGATTTGAAATATCAGGTTGTCTACCTTGCTGCAAATACAGATTTTTAGCCTGAAATTTATTGATTACATAAATTTCCTCTGTAAACCTCCAATAATAAAGATCTTTCTTCCATTCCTAATTTCTATTATGAAGAGAATCCTCCAACAGGTGCTTCATACGAGGCACAAAAATAGATGGCCAGAGCAAGAAGATACACCTTCATTATGATCCAGCAAGGTTAAGCAAAAACGTTGAATGAAATTTTGGATGAGGACAATTTTATACCATTCAAAAATAAATTGTGTAACCATACAATCCATTATAAAATTAATAAAATAATTATTATATTTACAAGGAACAATAGAATAATTTTTTTATTTTTTTTAAATGAACCTTTCCCTTATATTTGCTTTAATAGAACACGCATTTAGGAAGGAATATGCCAATTTTCGTTTATTTTTTTAAGGAAAATAACTTTATGTCAAGGTGTAGTAGTCCTATTGTAAGTTATTCATTTAACTTTGTGAGAAAACTTTTTAGATGTAATTTATTTTTTAACGATATATTTTATTATTTTGAAATTGTAAAATTCTTATGAAACCTCCAAATCTACTCAAAATATTTCATTTGTAAATATTTAAAATTTTTAATAGATACTTAAATTTTTTAAAATATCGGCTATATATTTATGCTTTGATTCATAATACTGGGATACAGTTCAAGAAATTATTTTTTAAAAAGAAAAAGCAAAATTAGATCTTTTATGCATAAAACTAGTTCGGTTTTCTTAGTGCAATCCTTAATATATTTCCATTCCTGTTTCATATAATATTCACTGTCATATATGTCATTACATTGAGTTTCAAACAGTAACATTTATTCAAAATAATCATAGAACATTCAGATTTCTTTTTTTTATAGATTGTTTGATTTAATTTAATTCTATTTAGGAGTTAAATATTTTATGTTCAAAAAATATATTAGCCTATAATTTTAAATAATTTACAATTTCTAACTTAAATTTTCTCTCTTATAATAACTAGAGAATGTCAGAGACAGCAATTTTGGGTCACTGACACCACCTGTATCCGGCTCGTCGGATGATGTCAGAACCTATCGAAAGGGACCTGGGCAACTTTCGACAATTGCATATAAGCGGCAATAGTCGTAGGTTAGGGTATATATATTATTATTATTATAGGAGATCAGTTTTCGTATTTATAATAATTTAATTTTATTACAAAACATTAATTATTTCAAAGAAAGATAGATAAATGAATTGATCAGGGAGATTATTTCTAGGAAGAAAGTTGTTTCATATATAAATTGCATCTTTTAAACTACTCAATATTAAGTATTACTTTTAAGCAACAGTTGCAATATATTTTGATTTCAAAAATTCGAATTTGATAATAATTTTGGATTATATTCACTAATTTTTTCTAAATCACCCATGTCAACAAGTTGTAAAAAATTACATTCAAATAATTTAACAAATTTCAACGAGAAAACTGTTCTTTGTTTTTACCAAGTTGTTGGTAAATGGTTTTATTAGGAATATTACACTATCGAAGATATTCATGGCTTTATTAACATATGATGAATATGCCATAAAATTATAGATAGGTATTGCAATATAATCAGACTTCATAAGTAACAAAAATTGTTTATATAAAACAAGTTTAATTTTTCCTAAAATCAAAATATACGACAATATTTTAGATTATCAAAGGATTTTTGATAATTATGACAGAAAATTTAAGAATTGAAGCATTTAATAATGTTCTTAGAAGATCCCATCGATCAGTTCTATTATATATCTACACCAGATTTGGTCAATTTATAGAACTAAATTTTGATCAATATATTAATTTTATTCTTTCAAAATCCAAAGAGATTATGACCAATTCAGAATTAACGATATTTTTTAATGTTTTTAATTTTCTGTTAAAGTGTAAATATATTTGGTTGTTTCTAATTAAATACTTTGACAAGTTGAAGTGACCCCTTTCCAGAGCTCTTTTCACTAGTTCCAGGAACCTGACTCAAAAATTTGTTTGAAAACTGAGCTGTTTATTTTCCCATAATGAAAAATTTTTCAGCTTAATTTTTTTAAAGTAGTTATAAAGATTTTGATTGTTTTTGAAAATTTTTTTTCCATCAATGCTTAAGATGTATGAATATTTTATGTCCGAGATCTTTGATTTTACATGTATAATTTGATCATAAAGCAAGACTATATTATTTTTATAGATAGATTCCTTAATCTGAAATAAGCATTTTACTACACTTGTTGAAGGGAAAAATTTTACAAAGTTAAAAAATAAAATAGTATAGGATCACATGTTGTAAGTGAAGATATTAAGCTAATTTCATTTAAAAACCCTGGTATTCCCTCAGATTTTTCACTTCATTATAGCATATTCAAAGTAAATATTGTAATAATTATCGTAAATCTTTGGTTCATCAGTGCTACGTTATACTTCTTGCACGTAAAAATAATAATAGTGATCACTTTTTTCGCCAAGAATGATAAATATAAAAAACGAAATCAAGAACTACTTTGAAAGTAGCATAAAATAATTAATGATAAGGTTTCGAGAGGGTAAAAAGAAAGCCAGTATATTAAATAAATAAGGAATCTATTAGCATCATTGTGTGCGGGATCGTATCTCAGAAAACCATCGTTATGAGACTTTCTAATCCTGATACCATCAAGTCTTAAAAATTTGATTGGATTAAATAAAAGATTTCTGGAAAACACCTTGCTCACGAGTTCTGTTCTTAGTGTCAAATATATAATTTCATTTAGTGTCTCTAACCAATGTGCAAGATTTTATATATCCTAATATAATTTTACAAAGGATAAGACCTTGGATATATTGTAACGAGCATAATCCTTTAATATTTCTTAATTAAATCTATGAAAATATTAGTGGAGATCATACCTTTTTATTTTTTGTTTATCTAGAAAGAAGGGTATCATTGCTTGTTTATCACTTATACTTGCATGCAGTGCAAATTTTAGCAGCTTTATTTAGTTAATTGTTTTGATATAAGGATTTAAAATTTTTAAACAGTTATAGCTAAACAAAATATCTATCAATAGAAAGTGTAAAGGGGTAAAAATTGTTCTTCCGTCCATACTGGATTCGGATATGGATTATAAACTTAAATCATTGACGATTTTATTCATACAACAGCCTACAAACATTGTAAAAGGTGTACAGTAAGCGAGGTATGTAAAAGTTGATTACTAAAATAATATATAAATTACCTTTGATCCTTTAATATTTGTACTTCTTGGCTTTTTGAACAAAACTCGTATATATCAGAAGTTTTGTCAATGCATTAAAATAAGACAAATAATGAACTGTTTAAATATGATATTATGTAAATACTAATGTAGTTGCTATAATTTGAGAATATTAAATACGAAATCTTTTTTCATTTTTCGATTAATCATCATAAAATAATTCTATTTAATCTTTTTGGTTTATAAATTTTTAAAAATTTGTTAAATAAAAAGAATTATGGAATTGTTAACTTAAAACTAGATATTAAGTTATATATATATATAAATATTTGAAATGAGGTAATTAGTAATAATGTAGAGGTTTTAATTGTATGTTAAAGTTTAATATATAGATCTTCATTTGATGAAAATTCTCTAGCTCAAATTTGTTAAAAATTTTATACTGACGCCTCGACTAAACTTATTTCATTGATATATAGAAGTTATGATTAAACAAAATATGTGTAGCGAGATAGCGTATAATAAATCGTTAGTTTTCGTACAACTTCGCAGAGTTAGTTATTTTTATATTTATCACGAGGGTTGACTACAATATGCAATCTTACATATAGAAGATTATTAATTACAGTCTGTAGTAACATGTACACGACATAGGAATACCAAAAATATTATATAATAGTCTTAGGCCTACGTAAACAAATAAAAATGAGTAATAGAGACTCGTTTGTAACCTATTAGATTTTTTTTTCACTGAGCAAATTCCTTTCAAGTTTTAAGTAGATTATTAGTGGGGGTATTTCACATATAATAAGTCTATTTCTTAGTAGTATCTACGAACCGAGGACTCATTGGAAGGAACGCCAAAAATTTTATTACTTAGCAAATTTAAGTTTGGTTAATATATATTTATGATTTTTGTAATTTACATAGCATTAAAATTTTAGGTATATATACCATTTTATCAAAACTGACCATCAAATGAGATAGTCTCGTTGACATAATAGTGGTTCAAAAGATCAGTATCCAATTTTATTCAATCCATGTTTTTTAAAATAATATAATTAAACCTTTATTATATATAATTTATTTAATGAGAGAAATATTTGTAATAAAAGTTTGTTATATTTTTGTTGGTTTGTATTGGTCGGTATTTTGGATTGATAATTGGAGATCGTTCCATTAAAGATTTGTATCCTCTTTAAATTAGGTTAAATTTAGAGGTAAATAAATTAAAAACATTTCATGAAAAATTTTACGTTAAAAAGCTATCATGAACTAATTTTGTCCACTTAAACAAACATGTAAGTAATTTTATTAGCATCCAAAATATCAAACCAGGATGTAATAGTTTGTAGCCAAAAAACTTATGTTAGAAAATAATAAAGAAGCTACAGTATGTTAATATAAAAAGAGTATGGGATGTGTGACGAATTAGAAACACTAACAGCTTAGGGTTACCTTTGATCAGTAATATAACATTAATATCTACATCTGGAAATGTTTGTATCCGCTATTCATCGTCAAACCTACTTGGATTTGAGAATAACAGAATATTTGTCATTTTCTTTTATCTCTGGTATTTTCCTTGACCGGAGGTTTATGTATGTGCTCTGCCGTTTGTCATTCGAATGCATTGCAGGATGAAATAAAAATGTCATTAAATATAGAATTTTAACAAAAATTATTACATCATACACAAAATTTATGGTCCCCAATTGTTCTCCTCTGCCAGAGATTATTTCTCATTTAAAACCTTTCAACGTTATATTAGGATCAAAACTAGAAAAAAGTAATTAATTTTAAAGGATATAACTCTCTTACCATTGACTCTTCGGCACAAAACATGGAATTTCAATGTCTTGACTTATGTGATTCTTAAATTATTCGTATTTAAATCAAAGATTAAACTCTTATACGTGTGGACACAAATTTAAGGTAAATATGATCATGAAATATTTCGTTGAAAAGCTATCCGAACAAATTTTAAAGTGAGATGTCACCTTATAATGTCTTGTTTCCGATGTGGTGGTGTGGGACAGATAAGTTCCTGATATTTATAACATATTTGAAATTTTTGTTATTAGTTAACTTAGTCACAAAAGTTTCATTGTGATGATCAACGATTATTGAAATCATAAAAATTGTTCTCGGAATATATGTATTGGCGGATACTATAGGGGATTCCAAACATTCAAAATTTTATTATCTCCAAAAGATTATAAAAATGCATCATTTTTATGTAAAGAACTACATCATATTGTTTCTAATTGATGGTGCATGACTTCGATGATTCATCTACAGCCTACTATAACGTATTTTGTCACAATCCTAACAAATTTTGATACCGTGATTATGTTATATAGTTGTATGATCGTTCTAATCAAAACATATCATTATTAATTCTTTAAGGCTGTAACAGGAATGAAGCTGCGATCAAGGTCTTCTAATAGATTAAAAGAGACCCTCGATAAAA
>LDMZ01043101.1:0-10881 GCA_001455285.1 Sphaeromyxa zaharoni
AAGATTAGTATATCATTTTATTATTAACTTTTGGTGCTTCAATCGCTGAATATACTGATCCGGGTGGAACCTGGTAGCCTTCGGTGTAAAGTTTGAAGTGATGAATAAGTGCTTCCATGGATTCCTTGAGTTCACTGCGTCTTGGTGGTGCAATCTTGTGATCATCCACTTTAACCTCACCTGCGGGAATCTTGTTTAAACACTTATATGTATTTATATATATTACAATAACATTACTTGATAAATAATGCTGCAGCTTTGTCTCATTTCTTCCATTCTGACGAGATATCGGTCATATGAGTCACCATGTAAGCCTATGGGTACATCAAATTCAACCTGATCATAGGCATCATAAGGTTGTGATTTCCTCAGGTCCCATTTTATTCCAGATCCACGAAGCATTGGTCCACTTAGTTACTCACATTTAAATAATTTAGAATATACCTAAATCCAAACGCCAAAGCTTCTTCGGCCGTGAATAAGGCGTTTCCATACCATCTCTGTTTGATGATCCTGTTTTCGGTAATAAACTTTGAGGATTCAAATTTTTATTATTATAAAAACCTCATGTAACTCATCAATTCTTCTAGGATATTGATTCACAAAACAATATATTTCATCCAGCGTCCCGACCGGAAAATCCTACATTAATGTTACAAGAACAATATATTCGACTTGAGCTACACCTCCAGGTCGAACGTAAGCTGCATGCATATGTGCTCCGGATACTCTATCGAATATTTCATATATCTAAAAATCCTGTTATGTTCCAAGATTTCTCATAAAAGAATATTATTTAAAACAAGAAATACGATATATTTAGTAAATCAATCATAAATTAAGTTTTAAAGAGTGTTTACTTTGGCCATTTCCTCAAACATCCAAAAGAAGGGTGTAATACCACCCAAGTCCATAACAGACGAAGAGATGCAAAGTATATGGTTCACAATGCGGGTCAATTCAGAACATAAAACTATGGATTTAAACAAAATTATAATCGCTCTACCTCTAATAAACTTTGCACGTTCGGGAATATCTATCCCAAGTAATTTTTCAACAGCCAATGAAAAGCAAAGTTCATTTGACATACAAGACATGTAATCCAACCGATCGAAATAAGGGAGAGCCTTGAGTAATAAAAATTAAATTCATATATCACTTGTAAATATGTTTTGTATTCAATCAATTTTTCGGTTCCCCTATGAAGTAATCCTATATGAGGTTCTGCACGTATAATTCGCTTTTAAAGGATAAATAAAATATAATTATCGAAACATTATCTTCTACTTCAGCCATGAGTCTTAATACTCCATGTGCTGAAGGATGTACTGGACCAAATTGCATGGTGAAATTTCGAGTCTTGGTAAATCTTCTATTAAATTCACTATCATCTAAATACTAAATATATGGTTGTACACAAATTAAATGCTAATTTTACCGTATGAAGATTTTATAAAAGGTTTTTTTTATATAAATAACTTAGCTTTTAAGAGTTTCATAACCTGAATATTTATCGTGGTAATACAATAAATGTTTTAAGCTAATGTGTTTACTAGTAATTCATTAAATCAAATAAATTCAATGATAAAGAGCAAAATTAACGGCATGTCTTTGATATATTATCCTCCCTTAAATTAGTATATATAAATATAAATACTTGAAAAATTAATGTGCAGTATAAAAATAAAATTTAGGTAAAAAATCGGAATCAAGATTGTAATTAATTCTTTAATGTACTATATATGGCAATTTTTTTAAATATGCTTTATAAAAGGAGATTTATTAATCTTGTCCTAACGTATAATTTTGATTAATTTCTGGTAGCCTCAGGTATTAATTAGAAGAAATAAAATTGTCAAAACATGGTTATTAGTGAATTTTAAAGTTATTTTCAGTTGTTTCAAAACTGAGAACCCAAATAATTAGCCAGTACACACAGTTGTGATATAAGCATAAAGAATATAATAAAAGTAAAAGTATATATGTGGAACAAGAATTATAAAATTGAGAATTAACAAAATTTTATAATATATCGTAAAAAAATGTTTTGAATATTACCTGTGATAGTGAGATTCAAAAATCTGTGATCTTACAGACTATAAATAAACACAGAGGTTCTGTAATTTAAAATTATTTTTACTTTGATACCATGATCTGTAAACAATTAGTCTGATTAGGCAGTATTTTCAATCCCATACACAAATACAAAAAAGGTTATTTTAGTGTATCCGGAAATAAAAGTATGAGCTTTAAAATTACATAGGCCAAATTAGAAATATATTTTCTAATCGCGAGATACTTTCGAATAGAAACTATAACATAACCAAATAATTTCAATATTTGAAATGTGTTCGAGATCGATATTTGGCAAAACAGGCTGTAATTTCCTCATCCATGGCACAGATAAATAATAAAAGTAAAAGACTCGAAAAATTTCTTCCTTGAGACCATGATTGAACAAAAAGATTTTTCGGTTATCTAGTACTTATTGATAATCATTAGTTTTCTAACTAAAAATATATTTTTTATGAAATATACTGACAACTTATTTAGGATTCTCGTTGGATATAATCTTACTTATAGTGAAAAATGATCGATGTCATTTAAAAATCATTAACAAAAAAAATACACAAATAAAAGATTGGGTAGTTGTGTGTCTGTTTTGGAGATTTTTAGGGATATTTTAGAATATATATAAATTATCCAACAAACGTTCATGGTATTAGTAGTTACAATAGTCTTTAGAACGATGGATTACGTAGATCAAAATAAATTTTGTCGAGTCGTCAATTAAGCTTACAAAATATATTCACTTTACAGTGTTGTATGTAATAACTTGATTACTAACATAATTAATCCTCAACAAAGACTAAATAGACCTTAAAACGATCTATACTCCCAAAAGGCAGAGTTAAATTGGAATAATATTTTGAACACATATTAATAATTTCTGATGCACCGGTATCATATATCAATAAAGAAAATTAAATTCATTACCACAGATTATAGACATATGTTTTCCAAAAAATTTTTGAACCTGAAAATGGGTACAAAACATGAACAAGCTATGGAAGGTATAAATTACTAAAAGAACAACCTAAAGCTAGTTTATTCCATATATTTAAAAACTTTTCGTTTTTTATAAAAAATTCCATAAACAAGCTAATACAATAAATAGCTGATTTCATCCAGTTTTTACCTATTAAAAAATCGCTTAGCACGAATCATTGCATGATCTTAGAGGTTGTTCTATATCAATAAGAATCTTATAGAATAAATCGCTATATCAATGATCATTTTAAAGAAGAATCTAAAATATCTGAATTTAACGAAAGTGGAGATAATGAAAACTTTAAATACATGAAATAGATTAGTGTATAAACAAATTTATTTCCATAAGTCTCAAGACTGCAAAGATCACTTTTGATAGTTAAAGCGCAGGAAAAATCAAGAATTTTATAAATTTTGGTTAATAAAATGAATATTTTTACGACAAAAGTAAAAAAATAAGGACAATTATTCTAATTTTGGCACCGTTATTTCGAAAATTTTAGACATAGGCTATATTTCCTTCGTCTTAAAAATTACATAATCACAAGTAACTAATACACAAAATTAAAAAAGAAATATACCACCTTTCATTTTTTAAGAAAATTGAGATTCTAGTAAATCAATAGATAAGAAAAATAATTCTGAACTAAAATTTCGATTAAATGTTTCAGGAGCCATAAAATAAAGTTCAAAAAAGTAATGGCATTACAAAGAGAAACAGAAGCATTTATTAAATTTTTATAAAATAAAACCCCGGTTTTCACAAAGAACTAAAATAAGAACGAATTTTTTTGTACCTAAAAATCTCGAAGAATAAAAAAAGTGATAAATTCAAGAGAATTCCAGGTTTATCCTTGAATGTAACAAATTAAAAGAAAATACATCCATAGATTTTTTTGTATTAAACCCAAAACCGAGTTATAAAAAACAGTAGTATTAAAATCAAAGAATATATCTTTACGGAAGTGTCTTCTTCTCATTCCTTTCACCAATTCATAGAGTTCATAGTCCATATCCATAAAGATATTTTCCCATTCTTCTTTTGGCATTAAATAACGTTCTTTTCTCCAACGAATACCGTCCTTCTCAAATTTTGGGCTACGGTCTTAAAAAAAACTAGGCACGATTGTACTATGGTTGAGTCAGATCCCTAGTGTATCTAATTCCATAGCGAACTTTTGGAGGAAAGGTCGACCTGACCAGCAGAGAAACGCGAGAGCTCATAAAAGAAATAAAATCTTCCGGAGAAGTTTTACGTGTTAACTCGTGCGTTGTCCGACTACCGCGGCCCACTCTGCCATTGAATTTTTGCTCTATTTCTATTTTCTTACACTGTTATTAAATTTAGGGAAACTTCATTTGATCATGTTCCTCGTGTTCTGGTATGGATTTTACTCATAAATAGCATTAATTTTAATTATTCATTATCTTATGGCATAAAAATCTCTTTTCTGATATCTTATACCTTAGCGACGTGATTGAATAATTCAACGTATGAATTTTTCTTTATATTAGCTCTATCATCTCTTTTGTTCTAATTCGTTTTTTAGGTTGTTATTTGTGGAGTCGAAATTACGTTATCCTATGTTTGAAGTTGAATGAACTAGTATTCTCGCATTTGCCCTATTTATTTGGATGATGACTCAACATATAAGAATTTCTCGATCATTCTTCTTGAAGACTGAAAATTTTCTGGTTACTGGATAATGTAGCACAAATTTGAAGGTTTACTGATCCAAAATCCTCTATGTATCGAATTGTTGAATTACTCTCCTTTTCACCTTCTTGTTTTATGCTGTAATCATATTCCACATATATTCTGCTTGGTGATCTTTATTTACATCGATTTATCATTTTTTATTATATTGGAATCTTTACATATTGAAAATCCATTCTTTATAAGAACAAATGGATAGTAAAAATAAATATTCTCATGCTGATTTCTTTTTGATAAGTTTCAGGCCTTATATATTATTCAGAGTTATTGTTAGAAAGTTAGCAAGTCTGTGACAACTATAGTGCTAAAATTTCAGTCGTGAGACAATATGTAACGATTCCTAACTTCCTCAGTATCGGCAAACTTTTTCGGATTTATGCTAACGGAATAACCGTGATTCGCGATTGGCTGTTAATTTAGATTCGATATGATTTGATTTATAACATGGATAAAAGGATGTAAACTAATTTAAGACAGATTTTATCATATTACCGAATTTTATTAGTATGTCATCTCAACCACATCTTTTATTTCATGTAACTGTCGTTCAATATGCATCACAATCTTCTACAGATTCAAACAATGAATACTCTTTACAGTTACTTATTTCTGCAGTTCTTTAGCGTTATAATAAAAATTGATTATATTTATACTTTTTCAAATTCATGATAAATAACATTTCCATTACAAGTTGTAATTATCTGATGAATGCTTGACACAAATTTTTGTAACCTTTTGGAGTAAAACCCATTAAAATATGTTGAGGTACCCTACCGGGAATTTCCCTCCGGAAACGTAATTGACGAACAGTGACTTCGAAAAGTCACTGCCCAGGTTTTTGTCCTTTCCCATTTATATATTAATCTCTACTAATAAAAGAAAACTCTCACTAATAACTATCGTTATTTGTTCTCTATCTACTTCGCCGCCCACCCAGTCAGTGGGTGTGGCGTGATTAAATGCGGTGGCACCACATATGTATAGATTGTTTTTCTATATGTTTAAAAATTCTGTGTTCCCATTATACCCATAATTTTATAAATTGATTGCATTCTTTTCTTCCACCCAACTTTTGTAGGAAGTAAAAACTTCAGGTAGGTTTTCTTCATATTAAGGACAGTATTCAACTATTGCTAACTATGAAGGCTGAATATAAATGCTACTTTGTCGTCGGTGGGCGACTATTTATACCTATTTTTAGGGGGTTTTGGCACTACCTTATAATTGCCGACTATCTACGTGTGTGACCGATAAGCCTGAACTGGGTGGTGTTAGATGGGTAATGTAGTTGTCCTTTACACTAACTAAAGTTTTCATGAATAAATACGCTCTTTTCATCTGGTGTTACATTTGTTAAAAACTGTTACGATGTCGTGAAGATGGAATGGGTAAAAAGAATCATGTTCTCAGCTTTTTTGTGCTTTGGCTTCGTGATGGTGTAAGATGCTCTTATAGATAATCTATGAGTTAGTATATTATAATTCAAAATAAAATATGTTTGTTCCTACCTTCGTGAAGTCTTCCTCTACGGAAGACTGTCTTTGTATTGGTGTGAGACATTAAACAATATTTTATTAAAAGCGTAAAACTTTTCTGCTTCCTTCTTTTACCGTCTTAATTACGTTTAAATTCTTTTTTTGCGATTGGATACAACATTCTTGTACACGTATTTTGTGATTTGATATCCCATTCTAAACATGCTCTTGCTTAAAAAATCATTCCCCAATGGGTTTTTGCGGTGAATATTTAGTATCCTTCCGTGAAATTTGGGTACTGAATCTCAGCTTAAGGTCACATTTCTTTTGATAAGAACCGAGCCCTTAGGTATGTTGTCTTATTGTTCCTTAGCCCCCAGATTTTTATTTCTGCAGCATTTTGAAGGTCTAAATCAAAATATTTATATAAAAAAATGCAAAATAACTAATAAATTAATATTTCACCGATGTGCTACCTTTTATATTTTTAAATATATTTTTGGTAATTTGTTGCTCCAAATTCATGTTGTATGAATGGATGATCGTTAACGCGTGTATTTTAGTCACATTCTTGTTTAAAAATTACGCTTCACGTTATCTTCCGCCTAGTAAATAAGTAGGCATTAAAAGTGACAAAATTAATAAACCAGGATTTTAGATTCCTGTTTCTCTGTGGTATCATATTTCTACATGTTCTTTTCTTTCCATCAATTCGCATACCATTTTTAACCCTAGAATATAAAAAAATTTCTAGGATGATTCAAAAGACCTCGTATTTTTCTTATATTTGGATATATAAAACCCTAACCACATCTTATGTATTCAATAAACGGTTGGGTAAGATGGGAACTGCCTTAATGCAAAGTCGGCTCAAGTGTCACCAAATATTTCTAATCATTTAAACAATCTCTGAATATATTATCACAAAAAAAACTTTAAAATCAACCCAAATGTTCTAATAACGCTTTCTGTTTTTAGCTACGCTTCATAAGACTAGCATTAATTTCTTATGGTGACTTCCTGTATTTTTTTCTAGCAAGTTATACTGAGACATTAAATCAAAGCCTGAAAACTAACGGGCTTCCGTACCGGGATTGAACAAAGCCCCCTTCGGTTAAATAGTGGAATCTTGAGCAGTAGGCTTGTGGTACCCTCGAGAAGGTTGACCAGTTTTAATAAATTCCTCAAACAACGACATAGATTATAGGGGGTAATTAGATATAAAATCTATCCTAATAATAATTATTGCAGGTTCCACTCCACCGTCGCCTTCACGTGTATTTATCCTTTTCGATTTGTGACGAGTCAGTACGACAAGACTATACAGGAAACTTATAGAAAAATGTTATATTAATTCTCGGATTTCACAAAATCTACCATGGCATTGTGTTTATCACTAAAGACTTCACCTCTTCTCTTTTGAATCTATCTGCTTAAAGCATCAATATTATTTCTTTTATAAATCTTATTGTTTTCCTCTTTTCTCAAGACTTAAGACCTTCCATTTAGCTGGACTCATTATCGTAATTTATCTAATAGCACTCCTCTTCCTATTTAATTCAATGACTTTATCTATTTTTTACAGAGAATCTTCCTTTTGTTTGTTTGATTTTGCATTTAATTAATTTTTATATATAAAATTTGAAACATCCAATTTACAGATCTAAAAATATGATAATGATACTCTTTTATCAACTTAAAGTTTTTTTGTCATAGGGACAGATTTTATTTTTACGTTTTGTGTTTTACTGAACAAATTTTAAAGGTAAATAATATGACAGCAATATTCGTTTGCTAACATATTTGCGATCGAAATTAATCATTTATCTAATTCAAAAGTACTTGCCAGCTATTTGAACATGAAAAAATCAAAATTACTCACTGCGTGACAGTTTTCTGTAGAAACGGTCTATAAATACAATATTTACATCAGTCCATCAATTTCATTCTCAGAATAACGTTATAATCAAATAATCTATAAAAATTTACAAAAGAATACACCTAGGCAACTAACATTTTATTTAACTTTTTGAATATTATTATGCCACAAACCAATTACGTTATTAATACGCTTCCATGTTAAACACTAATGATGAGGAAGTAGTTAGAATCTTTTTTATCACTCTATTTTAAAATATATCATGATCTTATTTTAATAATTGTGAAGTTCTATCCAATCTATTAAGCAAATATTTTATCATTATTGTATCATGATCAAGCTTTAACGCCATGAAAATTAGAATTTTTCTGGTATCCCCTCAATTGTTTAAATTATATTTTGCTAATTTTATGCTTCATTTCATTCGTAAACTTTTGGTTAGTGTAATCAATATTTTTTTCTTTTTTTGGCATTGTCAGCACTCTGGTGAAGGAAACTAAAGGCAGCTAAACGATTTAAGTAATTTATATCATGATCATATATTATTATTCCTGTTTTTCCAGTATTATATTTTAATAATGATGTCCGGTTTTGTTAGATGTAAGGATACATGTTGTCATAAACTGGGTGGAAAGAATTATTATTTAACTGCAGCATATTGAGGAATTTGTATTGTCTCCCACGATGGGCATCATATACCCAATACTGCAGAGACTCCAGATCATTATAAATTATAGACACCAATACAACCTGCAATAATAACAATAGACTGATCCCCCACACTGCACTTAACATTTAGTTTGAACTTATGTAACTCGTTAATATTCTGCTACCGATTTTATATCGTTAGGACTTAATTCCAGCACGATAATATTTTTATTTATTTACCACTATCATGATTTAATTGATTTTATAATGTCAAACGAAATCACTAATGGTTGTTAGTAACTAAAAATTTTATTATTTTTGATTAAATTTAGTTAATTCAGTATAAATTTTTCGAGAGCTTTCAAACAATTATGAATTGATTAACATAAATATTATGGGCATCACTTACTAAGGATATTTTTATGGTAATTCAAATTTATTTCCGTAATGGCATAGTTTTTAGTACATCACGTTTAAGTATTAAATAATTTTTGAAAAAAAATTTATTAACAGTGTATAAACTTCTTTCTTGAAAATATTCTTCGTTTATTTAACCACTTACCTAACCCATTTTGTCAAAACGTTCCTTTTTCAGACCATTTTTTCATATATATATATATATATATATATGCATTTGAAATGACTCCCTTTCGGCATAGACAAATTAACTCCCCAGTATGCAACTTGCATTATTTTTACCAAAAATATACGAGCTCGCATGCACCGATGACGAGAGCAGTGACAACTGCAACCCGCCCTTTTGACAGTCAATAGCTAACTAACAATCAAACGCGCTTATACTCTGTTTACGCGGACTGGTTGAGTGAGTAGGGTTGCCATACATTGCATGAGTATGTACGATAACCCCGGTAGGCATATATAGGAATAAAGAGTTAATTCACAGTTGCCTGTTTTTGCAGGTAGCTTTGACGAGTATACTCTTCTCTGCCGAGCAAAGGGTAAAAAGAAAACCACATTTCTTCGAATTTAAAAAAATACTTTTGAATGTTTTTGATGTAACATTTCTACCACAAATCTTTAGAATTGTTCATTTAAACTACAAGGAAATTTGATAACATATTTTTACATTTCATACAATATTACTCCTCTTACAAATACAAATAAAGAATATTCCAATAGACATTAAATTAATGGAATCTAAAATTGATTTTTTTAGATAGGCCTAATATTAACCACCAAAATTCTAAAATTTGATAGTTAAATGCCTTATTAATATCTCCCCTGATTTAAAACATCTTATATCATTCAAGCATTACACCGAGTATATATGAATTATTTATTTAAATATTAAGTCAATGTAGAATTATTATTCTTTTCACTACTAACTCAATAATCCAAAGCATTCCTGCAATACCTTATCAGAACCTATTTCCTGATGTTATTTTCGTTGAATTTATATTAAAAGAAATCTAATTTTTTTAAAATCTGAAGAGGTAAAATTAAATTATCTGGATGCAGATTTTAACAAAATAAATTAATTTTGTTATTTGAGGGAGCCGGGATATTATTACCTTAAATTAGATACCATTTAAACAAAAATGATATTGTGGTGCTTGGAAACAGCAGAAGGATTCTGCCGCCTCTTCACGTATAAGGATCTCTTTGATCGATTATTGTGATCTCCGAAGATCCAATGATTTGGCGATTCCAAAACAGTCTTAGAACACGACATCAATAGTTGTATAAATTATCACACTACTGAAAAGTAATTAAATAGCTATATGTCCCCTCCGAGCCGCCTCTTGACATCCGCGTGCTAGTTTTTTTATTGCTTCAGTCATTGTCCGGTTACTTCCGGAAAGTAAAAAAATATCGGCGAATTCTAGACGCTGCACGATAATATTATTCACTATCAATCTGACTCTGGATAAAGAGAATCATGTTGATTATAAAAACAACTTTATCATTTTTTATTGCTTTTCATTTAAAGAAAGTTCTTGATAATATGAAAATCGTTCTGATTGACCTGAATACCAGATCTAGTGAGGTCGAAATATATACAAATTTTGTTACTTTATGCTTGTATTCTATCAGGAATATTTCTGTCATTCTGTTTATCTGTATGTATAAAGGATCAGAATGAAAATTTT
>LDMZ01043140.1:0-12291 GCA_001455285.1 Sphaeromyxa zaharoni
AAAAAAAAAAAAAAAAAGTTACGCCTTAATTTGGTTCATGCTTATTTAAAAATCTACTTACAAAATCTATCGCTTTCTCGCCACCACTGATAGCTAAATCACTATAATCTGTATCAAATATGAACAGATAATCCAAATTTTGATAACCTTACACTGATGATAAAAAAAGAAACAATTGCATATTTTTAAAAGATTTATCGCATTTTTGATTTCAATGAGAAGCTTTTCTTTTTTAACAACGTCGATAATGAGAATATAACCCTAGCTTCTCTGAATATCTATTTTAGACGTCGGAGTTTCCAAGTAAATAACACTCTATGTCTTAGCAATGTCTTTACCAATCCTTAAGTATAATGTACCTTATATACTTAATTTGGGGCTTTAAAATATCTGATTTCTTTATATTAACCTTCAATCCAGCATCAAACAACTTGGTTAAAACTTTTAAAGTGTTTTTACATTATCTTCGAAAGTTTTGCTATAGATAATCACACCATCCACATATACCATGAAGAATTTATCAAAATAATCAGAGAATAATCAATTCGTTAAACTTTGGGACATGGTTAATGCGTTACATAGTCAAAAAAGCATTTCTTTAAAAGGAACAGTCCGTCTGATTAGATAAAAGCTGTAAATAATGTAATCTTGAAACTTATAACTACGTGATAATATCGAAACGCAAGGTCCGATGAAGAGAACAATTTCACGTCATATAATGAATATAGCATGCCGTCTATTCCCTAAATAGGATAAAAATATTTAATAGTTGGATTGTTCAGTTATCTGTAGTCAACGTACATTCAATATAACCCATTTTTTATCATTACATATTTGAAGCATAGGGACTAAAGCTTAGTTCAATTCCGTCTAATTAACAACTCAAAAATTTTCCTATTAATTTACTCGTTAATGTGCATAAAAAATCTCAACAGATTGGCTTGAATTGAATTTGATTACTTAAAATTATATTATACACAAAAATATTCCCCAATCCAAAATCAGTCACTTTGGGAAAAATATGTCATTAAAACATACTAAACCTTGATAAAATTCAAACCTGTGGATTGATTCCAAAAGTAAAGGTCTTTACCCTAAAATCGATTTTATCTTTAAATCTTGATCGTCCATGAACAAAAGAATGAACCACAGTACGGATAGAACAGAAGATTTGTTCAGTTGAATAGCCAAAAACATCAAACAGAAATAGATGATACGTAGCAAACTGATAGTAGCCATACTGCCAATTAAAAATAATATTCCGATAAGTCATGATCTTGACGAATTAATGGCACGTTCCAATCCATACATAGATGTTAGAAGATTACCCGAGGTTTATCTTGTGACCAAGAAAAGGGTTGATGTGGTTGCAAGAAGCAAGCTTATGACACCTTCCATCAATTACTGACAGTATCATCTAACAAAAAATAAAAACTTCGGAAATTATCGTTTCATCAAGATCTGTTGCTTGTGTCAAAATTCTCAAGGAATTGTAATGCAGACGGGGAATATGTTATCAAAAATAATGGCAGCAAGAAGAAAAATTATACAGTCGAAAATTTGTAAAAGAGTCACATCATATCTAAGAGGGAGATACTCAACTGGGGTGGCTAACTTGGCACCAGTAGACTTCATGTGTATGCGTACGCGCCCCGTGTGTTATGTGACGCTCGAAAGATAATTTTTGATGAGAAGATAGATGCACCTGGGCACATGCGGCGCCGGTACATCTGATTCAGCCACACACCTGCCAAGGTTCCAATAATATAGGGAGGAAGTGCTTAAAGACAATTAAAGAGTAAAGAAAATCTAATCTACCCGATAATTTTCGAATCGTGAATTTAACTAATCCTAAACCCAACAGTAATCTCCTTACATCTTTCAATAAAGCGGATAATGATATCTAAAATCATTCCATTCATTGATTCATAACACATATCCACATAAATGTGTTTAGTAAAGATCATAACTTTTTTTAATTAAAATATATCCGGTTAAACATCACTTGATGATCATATAAAAACAAAAAACTATATATACTAAGAGCAGTTGTAATAAATGAGTCAAATATTAAAATTCTTTCATTTTAGGCAAAAAAAAGTATCAATTAGTCTTCTCAAGCATGTTTTGAATTAAGAAATTTAAGTTATTCAATTAAACGTGGCATTATAGGGAATTATAACATAAAAAATGATCCTATTTTTACACCATTTATATAAAAGTAATTAATTTGATCTACTTTGCTTTCCATAGTGATGAATTTTGAGGCAAAGTTTTTACTTATTGTAAGATTTTTTTTAATTCCCTTCTATTGCCTGGACAGTGATTTTATAAAGGATCTTGAATACCTGTTCAAAACTAAAATGACACATATTTAAGGAATAAATAGAAGCTTTCATTATACGTTTAAGAAAAAACGACAAACCCAAAAATGAATGGAATTATGATATCAATAAAAAATTTCAAATTACAAAAATTCATAAATTTTAAAAAATACAATACATATCGTATATTAATTAAAAGGTTTCAAAATAATCATACAGTTATAAAAGCGTTAGGAAACACTTCTTAGTACAATTCATAACAAATAGCTTCAAATAAAATTTATATATAATCAAAATAAAACAGCTTGTTTAAAAATAGATTTTATACTGAATTTCCTAAAACATTTTCGAGAGCCATATTTCCAGTTTTGTATTTCTATAGCCACACGATAAATTAAAAAAATAATATTAAAATTTTCTTCAATTTCCCCATAACTTTTTTAGTATTTTTTATATCCCACTTACATTAAGGATTTACGTCAAGCAGGTTTTTGCTTAAGATCGATTTTATGTTTACCTTTCTAAAGGGCACTATTTTAATTGTGATATCCTCTTTCAATTTTGAAAAGGATGCATGGATAAGCATTTAATCTGTTGTTTTCAGATTTGATCAATTTACCAAAATTATAAAGAGGGAAATAAGGTTCTCGTGGGAGCCGGTCTAAAATCCTAAACCACAAGAATTAGTGTATTTCATCCCATGTCGATTCCATAAAGCATGTAAGTCCAAGCACAAATAACAAGATTATCCTTTAAGTTCGAAATAAATCAAATGCTCTAGAAATCTTTGACTCGATCATCTGTCAAGTAATCGTGAAATGAAAAAAATTGATTATTCTTTCCGTTTTTATAAAACTCACTATTATTTGTTTAAATTAGCTGATATACTGGACACAATTTATAATCACTTTATTCAACTAATATCAAATCCTCGATGGTGAGCCGCCCGCTGGCCTATCTATTTCTCTTTTCTGATTTCAGTGGATTGCTTCCAAGTTTAATTGTTGTTTCGGATTGGTGGGAATGCAGTTCGAATCCGTGTTTAGCAGAATAGCAAGTGAGTTTAGCACTGTTCGGCCCAGCAAAGAAGTTACTCCTTCTTACAAATCTAACATTATTTCTGTTATAATATATAAACCTGACGATGATATCTTACCTCGGCATCTTACTAAAAAGAAGAAATCACCGAAGAAAGCCATATCTCCAGCCGACTTGTACAATAATTCACCCTACTCTATATCAGAGAACTTTATTAAAGTCCATATTAACGTTAAGGGTACCATGGGCATTAGGGGGTGTTTAGACCATATTAATAAGGCATTTTCTCAAAGTGAAATATGGGGTGCTAAAGAAATACTTGTTCTGTATAATCTTAATGGATACATAGTTAGAAATGTTCTGGATCTGATTAAATATAAGGTGGTAATTGGATGTCACGAACAGCCTAGACCAATCGTTTTCACCTTTATAAATAAGATCGCAGGTAGGATCCCTTACTTTAACAACATTTTATCAAATGGTATTAATGAATATAAAAGTGTAATTGGTTCGTCCGAGGGGGAAGCATTTGATGCCTACCTTTCAGAGGGCAGCTTTGGTGATAAATATAACATATGCGAGAAACTCGGGTATGGGAACTTCTGTACCGTGTACCGTTGTGTAGATATCGTATCAGGGGATTCCTTCGCTTTAAAGTACTGTAGATCGGACTCCTCAGTTGAATCCTTTCTGTTAAAAAGGGAAATCAAGATCTTACACTCAATTTTACACAGTGTTGGTGGTGTCTACCCAAAGAATATAATTCGGTTTTATGGCGCTTTTGTTCAGGAGGATAAAGGGCTCTGTGAAGTAATCGAACTTGCGAATGATGGTGATATTTATACAAGTATGTCTGATGGGCTTCTTCCCGAGAGTGTTGCTATTAATTATTTTCATCAGCTGTGTACTGCTGTCGATTACCTTCATCGTCGGTGGATAATTCATCGGGATATCAAACCCGAAAACGTTATGCTGACAAGAGAAACCGGTTCACCCTACAATACGGTCAAGCTGGCCGATTTCGGTATGTCCGTTCAGCTAGACCCTACCAGTAAAGGCACTGTTAAATTGTATCGGGTTTGTGGTACCTCAAGTTACATGGCACCAGAAGTGGTTAATGAAATTGGTTATTCTCTACCTGCTGACGTATGGTCTTGTGGGATATTGCTTTATGAAATGTTAGTGGGTGTGCCACCGTTTATCAGCACATATGGGGATCAGGAGGAAGTGTTTGAAATGATTCGAAAAACGAACATTCAATATGATATTCCAGAACTGCTAAACACTCCGCCGTCTGTGGTGGCCTGTATTAAAGGCCTTCTGAATCCCATACCTGAAAATCGAATTCCTCTAGAGGATATATTAAGCTTTAAGTATTATTCTGAACTTCAAGCAACTGTATTACAAAATGATGACGTAGATTCAACTTCGTTTAGCACTAGCCTTTTCGATGTAAATGATTCTGCTTTTATAGAAAATATGTTAGAAGAGATCGACAAATTTCCATTTTAGTAGATAACACATAATTTATAGACCCTTTATATTAGATATTACTCACTTTTATAGACAAAACTTTATATATAATACAGGGTTTTTATTGATTTTTTATGAGGATACTTTATTGTAAATTCCTTTACAGTTAAATATGAAGGTAAAGTCAATTATTAGAGGATTAAAATTAGAAGGTCGTGATTACAACGAAAAGGAAATTTACTTAAGGTACTCTAGGGTTCTCAAACCTTTTGAAATCCATGTTAATATTCGTGGTGTTACTACTTTTCAGAATTTATTTTAAAATTTGGAATGAATAAATATAAATAAAATTATCAAATATTATAAAATCAAACACATTTCTACGCTTTGTGGTTGTGAATTAAGTGCTACACTCTTAAACCAGAGCTGATTAAAATCATTATGTTTTGAATGATCATATTAAATTTTCTCGTTCAATAAACATATCATTGCAATAAAAATTATTTTTAAAAGCTTATTTTTTGCACACACTAAAAATTTTTGATGATCCTGAATTCTTCTAAAAATTAAAGTAAAATAATTTGTCAAAAAATCTAAGGATAATCCAATATTATCTGCCTGGCTCAGTAAAAAAACGTGTAAAAAGTAAAAAAATCTGAATTCATAGAAAATATATATCAAAGTGTCCAAAAATGCTTAGACGGTCGGTGGGAAATAAAGTAGTCTCTGCTTTCCTGTATAGTGAATTATTTTTTTAATTAATTTCTGGAACAAAAATCAACCAGTTGAAAAGGTATAAAGTATCCAAAAATTTAAAAAAATATCCTTTCAATTAAAACTTTTTAGTCGATGGTTCACAAGCATCAGCATAAATATTTATATAATTATTTTGTGTGCGAATTAAATATTTTTCTCATCTTTTTTGGAAGCAAAATTTGTCAAAAACATTATATATATAAATCTACCTAGATTTTCGTATTTCAAGCAATAGTCTATTTATACCTCTGAAAAAAATGTTTTTAAATAAAGTACTTGTCCTTTGG
This sequence comes from Sphaeromyxa zaharoni, assembly GCA_001455285.1. Taxonomy (NCBI): domain Eukaryota; kingdom Metazoa; phylum Cnidaria; class Myxozoa; order Bivalvulida; family Sphaeromyxidae; genus Sphaeromyxa; species Sphaeromyxa zaharoni. The sequence goes on from LDMZ01043140.1 coordinate 5,879, forward strand.
GATTCGTCTTTTAGCTATGAATAACAATGTTTGAACGTCTGTCAAAGAAATTACTTTTGTATTCACTGTAAAAATGTATCTACTTTTTATATCACTGTTTTCAAATTTTGGCCTGATGTTACTGCAATAAGCTTCCATTTGTTCCAAATTTATTTCCATCTTATCACATAGAGTAGCTTATTCAACAAGCATGAACAATCAAGCCTGACTAACTTATTTCGGGTTTAATATACTTTTTAGGTATTTTTCAATCTAAGAACGATACCATCACACAATCACAAAATAGATTTATGTACTGAATTACAAGAGAACGAAGGCCTGATAAGGTAGCGTAGTCCTAGTATAACGATAGCTAATGGAGGTTGTTTTAGTAGGTGATGTTAGGGAACTACTAACTAAATAAGAATCGCATCTATGCATCATAAAAATAAGGTAACTGACAATTAACGACTAAGTCCGATACAATACTCTAACAATGAAAATCCTACACTGCTTGCCAAGAGCGCTGATAAGCTCTGGCTGGGGCCTAACCTGACGCGAAATCGGGCTGGAGGTAAGGCCCATATTACTGAACCGTCTCCAAAAATATAAGAGGCAGGTAAAGGTTTTTTCCTCCATAGCTAAGAAAAAAAATGTACTGATCTACACTGCTATTTATCAAACAGCATGACTAGCTGAATTATGTCGATTCTTTATTTATATGTCAGAGGCAGTTATTTTTTGCGTTAAAAACTTTTTGATATGGAAAATGTTAAGGGATACAAATTAGATGCAACTTAAGATTACAAACAAGGTAAAACTATGTTCCCATTTTTTATTATAGCTTTAATAAAACTGTTATCCTTAATACTGTAAAGCATACTCGTAATTAGGATCCCACTGCGAATTAGAACTGTTACAAAGACAACTGTATGCTTTTAAAGGTTATAAAATGAACCAAATTAATTTCTCGAATTCTATCTAACATTGTTGGTATTTAGAAGTTTAATGTCACAAATAAACTAATATTATTTTCCTTAAAATTTAAATTTAATAAGAAGGTCCTTTAACTTCTTCCTGTAAATAAATACTTAAAATTAAAACATTTTTATGTCACATTAAAATTTTAAAGAATTTTTTATTAATGTTTATTTATACATAAATTTGTTAATGAAGCATTTATATCTTATTTATTTAAATAAATAAAATATCGAAATTCAGGTACTAGGTAATGGCTGGAACTGTAAATTCCAGAACTTTCATCTGAAAAAGGGCTTTCGTTATGTAATAACTTAAAGAATAAGGTGATAATTAATAATATAAGTATAAACTTACAACGTGCAATCTAAATCTATCGCGCCTGCCTAACGATATAAATTATACTTTACACGTTAAAACCCTAATTTTAAATAATTTTTGATTTTCTTAATTATTTTGAATATTTAAAGATCGAAAAAATTTGAAGCATATAAGAACATCCCTAAATTTTTTTTATTTCCTATATCAATGATCCAATGAGCATCTGGTGTTTCAAGCTGTAAATATATTTATTACATAGAAATATCTATCATATAAACCATTTTTTTAATACAGGGGTCTTCAAACCCTGACATTCGCAAATATCATCGTAAATGTTCATTAATAATGGACCCCTGGATAGGTTCAATGAAAATAACTTGTTATGAACATTTACTAAGTTTTCATATTTTTTATCGAAAGTATTATAGATATCAAAGCAGGCTGCAATATCTCTAATATTAAAATATGTTCCGAGCACATTTCGCAACCGATAACTTAATTTTTTAGATTTTAATTAATCCCGTTACAGTAGTCCACGTTTATCCCTGTAATAGGGGAAATTTAGTATTGAATGCTAAAATAAAGTACGAATTATTGTTTTAATCGAAAGAAAAAATCATTTAATGCGTTTATTATTCATAAACTATTCTGAATATTTTTAAATGAAATATGTTTTCAGATGGATTATATAGCAAGTAATTATTTTCTTAGCTTTTGGTAAAATCGATCCCTGAAGACTGATCATCTCCCTTTAGGGAAAATACTTATCAGATTACGGATTGCTATTCAAAATCTATTGTTTTTAACATGAAATATAATTTTAATTTTGAATATCAGTTACTTGAAATTTTTAAAATTTAACAACTTATTACTAGTAACATGGTATGGTAAAAGTAATTAGATTGAGATCTCAAGTTAAATAAAAAAATTTGAGCCTCAAAAATATCTGGGTATTGAAAATAAAAATTAAGTTTTAGTAGAATGAAAAAAGCATTTGTAAAACAATTTATTTAAAATGCTTCGTATTTCATTTATTAAATGCAAATCTTTACTTTCTTCTACATCAAACTCACTGATTATTTATACATTTGAAACGGGCCATAGTTTCGGTATGGCAAAACCTGATACTACTGATAAAGAAATAAAAATCCTAAGAACAAATCATATACGAAAAAGGAAATCACTACCAAACTTAAAATTGACATCGTTTCATTCAATTCTACATACATTAAAATTAAGAAAAAGTTTCATCGTCTTTTAGTAATGAAAAAATAAAATTGACTTCATTCGAAAAATGATGATATAATTTGTTTTATGATGAAATATATGCTTAATATCAGGGCTGAACACATTTTATTTCAATAGTTAAAATGAATATACTTTACAAAATTGGTTAATATTTTTCATGTTAATTTATTTGGTAGTATTCATTTGATCAGAATATTTTAGGGATAATATTAAACTGTGTAGTAAAACTAATGATTGGATTCTTCTTTCAAATCTATAAAATAATGATTATTAAAGAAATCAAATGGTTATAATGATTTTTTTACAGGTCTAATGTACTGAAACAACTTGGGAAAACAGAGGTACGTTGACATGTAGACTGGTCGAAAAAGATGATTCTGTATATAAGTAAATAGTGGGTAAACATCTTGGGTGTTTTTTAAAAACGAAGAATTTGTTTTTATAGGAATTGTTCCGGTAGTGATGGGCACAACAAACCTATAAATCTTATATAGTGATTGATCACTTAGTGTATAGGGATGCGGAGGCTGGCGGTTAGTCTGTCTTGAACTTGCATACTACACCTAGTGTGTAATAAACAGGAGTAATAGATCTACATCTACAGCCAATTGTAAAATTTGTTTTGTTCGATGATTTGTAGTCCATACAAACAAGAATATCATACTCTTTTATGTATTAAACGATAAGTCATCTAAGTCTAATTTCCAACTATGCGAACTAATTTTTAGATTTTTAGAACTCATTTTTCAGCTATAAAACTAAAATTCATGATAACTTTATGGTAATAATTAATGCAAATTCTTCATTATAACCGAGAACTTGATTGACCTTGTGCATTCAACGGTTGTTTGCTCCATTTATACATTTAAATTATCAGAAACAACCATTATTATTATTCTCATTAGCTTTATTTTCATTATTATATCTCATAATCAGTCAAAAAAATACATATTTAAGTTAAAAATCATATTCAAATGATTAAATGGAATGAAATAGATGTAGATAAGCCTAAATCCTGAAAGTTGCACCGAATATTTGCAGTTACTTCGTCCACCTTTTACAAAGAATTTAACTTTGAATTTAATAAAATAGAAAAACCATTAAAGTTATCTAAAAAAATTTAAAAATCACATTCATTTTTGCTGATTTTTCATTTCAAAAAATTATTTTGGCTTATAGTGTAGCATCAATACGATCTAAGACTCAGGAAAGTAAACAGTAGTGCAGGATTTGAGGTGGCAGTAATCTCTATCCACTTCTAACGTAATCAATGGCAATTTTATACTATATGATGAAGAGAAATTCTTAGAAAAATTTGAAAACCAAATTTTTAAAACATCCTCTAATATGAAAAAAATATTACAGACGAAAAACCTTCATAAAATGTTGAAGAGAATCAAATATTATTATGGATCCTGAGTGTATATACATTACATGGTTTATTCATTTTATTACTCAAACTAAACCATCAAGAACTTTAAGTAAAGAAAATAATACCACAACATTTAACTATGATAAGTTATTATTACATGTCATGGTTCAACGGTATCTATTTTCGGATTCTCCTTTCAAAATATCTTTTTCGTCATTTTTTCAATTAAAACTACTGGGATATGATTTTAAATAACAGCATCAAATATAATCCTTGGGATTTCTTCCTGTTAAGTGATGTAGGAAACATGAAATTATAATCGTAATAAACAAGATAGTTTGAACCTACCTCTGCCCACTTCTTTTGGATTTTAAAATGACGTTGTGAATGTGATTTTAGCATTCTTATAAATATTGCGTTATCCTATTAATATTTGAACCCTATAATGCTCACAAGGCGTTTTTCATTTTTTTCGTCCAGTGAATAAAAGATTAAGAATTTTGGAAACTGATTTGCAGAAGAAATTTAAATCTGATGACCCTTGTACATATCGTTTCCAACGATTGATTCATCTACATGAATATACCAACCCATTTTCACTACTTCGGAAAAAATAAAAAGCAAGTTGTGGATCGCTATGCCCCATACAGAGATCAAGAATATTAATCAAGCCATATATGATAAAAATACTTTAATTTCTCCTTTAGTGTATGCTCTGTTAATAAAAAACAGTAATACTATGTTTTTAGCTCTATTTTACTACAATGTCATTGTAATAAGCATAAAAGTTTCTGTTCAGACTTTCTGGAAAGAATATTTTAACGTATATAAAGGTAAACATCGATATAAGACGCATCGATTAAAGCGGGATAGGCTCTTGGATCCCACAAAATCTATGTATTTAAAAATTTGACAAATCAAATCAGTATAAGGCGCAATCAAATACAACGCGTTCGAATTTTTTGGAACTTTAGCGCCTTATATCGATGTTTGAGTGTATTATCTTTAATGAACTTTTTAAATATTTTCGGGTGGGTTAAGAAATAACTTCAATAAGTAGCTGAAACTTACTGTATACTTATTTTTTTATGAATTATTTCTTTTGATTATTAACCTTTCAATCACAAATCAATTAGTTAGTTTGCCTAAACCCTCTTATTACGAAAAAAATAATAACATGTGAAAAGGAAGATAAATATTGAAAGATAATATTACTATCTAAAGAGCCTAATCAAATATAATATAAAAATTAATGTAAAAATGCACAGACCGTAAAATATATATTTATCCTAAAAGTGTTAAAGAGTTTAGGATCGAAAATACTTGTGTTCCTCTACGATTTATAATGTTTACTAATGAATCAGAAATTCCAAGATTGTTTGCAATGTTCTTTATTCTATTCCCAGTTTTCTAAATATGATTACATACTAGACATTTATATTAGAACTTGGAATACTTCTCTCTGTTCTTTAAGTCTTTCCATTACTGAAAATCCAGTGTCTAACAAGCTTTCCACACCAGTCGTCGATGATGATAGAGCCTTCTGATACTTATCATCCATGTATATAGCTATTTCATTTTCATGTTCTTGCTAAAAGGCTTCAATCAAAAAATTAGGATTCAGTTTTAATACCAATCTTACGTTTAAGGGTTATATCTGAATTAAAATGTTTGTATTTGGATTTTATATATTGAAAAAAAAAGATCAATGTTATTTCAGCTTAAACACTATTATTATCCATTTTGATTATGAGTAGTTGAAATCAATCGTAGTAACAAATAAACAGAAAAAATTATTTATTGAAGAAAATTTATAATTAGTATTCAGTAAATACTTTGAAACTCCAATTCTTTATAGTGAAAAATTGTAAACTTTGTTTAGTTTCAAATCATAATGTAAAAAAATTACTTATATTCTTTTCATGAAGAAATATGAGATTTGTGGATATCTTTCATATATTTGGAAAAATTGAACTTTACAGAGGAAAAAACAAGACATGGAAGAGATCTTAATAACTTTAGATAACGATTTCTTAAAATATAAAATAAATAAAAGCAGAAAGAAAAGAGGATTTGATATATTAATTCTTTTTTCAAAACATCAGCCCATAGCAATTGAATTTCCATCATCTCTATTATCAATATGTTTATTTTTGTTTACTTTTTTTAATCGAATTTTTCAATTTGCTAGAAATGCAGTTTCATATAATTGAAAGGTTAGAATATAACAATCATGAAATTCCAAATATGATTAATGATTCTATATTTCTGTATTACGTTTTTTTCAAAAAATGTGTTTCTCTCATTCAAATTTAAGGTTTAATGAGTATCTTTACTAAAATTAATAAGATTTATCTCAAATTTTGTCCAGACAAGTAAAACTTCATAAACTTTATATTGCAATAATATTTTAAGATAGCATTAAATGTATAGTTGCTAACAGGATTTCAAAACTCAATTAAAACATTTTATTAATCAATCGATTTAATTTTTTAAAAATTATATATGAAAAAAA
>LDMZ01043238.1:0-11837 GCA_001455285.1 Sphaeromyxa zaharoni
CCCCCCCCCTGATACCAGAATAAAACTATTAGTTTAAATTAGAAATTTTAAACCAAAGTAAGTGATTAAATTATAACATTTTAAAATTCAAATTATCTTTCAAGACATATTTTGACTGAATTGTTGATATTAACATTCATTACACTTTTAAACTAAAGCAGCATCCCCTGGTAAAATCTTTTTTCTTTCCTAATGTAAAGTGGTTAAATAACGAGTGATAATCGGATATGATAATAATATTTTAGTATTTAAAAGTGAAAATACATAATAACAGAAAAAAACACCCATCCATGACACGCTAGATACACCTTACACAAAACTAGTAGCCCATGCCCGGGAATCATGCGACGTGATAAATAACATTCTAGAACCGAGTTATTAAATAGAACTGTGAATAATATAAACAAATAACTAAATTTGCCTGACAAAAATGATTGGTCACGCGGAGGGCTGAGCCCCGGGATTCCTCGTTCCATTTATCGAAGTTTGATTACGACAATATTCTTTCAGAATCTAAGTAAAAGAAGTTAAAAACTTTAATATTTTTTCATATTAAGCTAAATTATTATTCATCTAATCAATGTTTTAACGATTTATAGAATAAGGAGTTGATATAAAATTTTATTTATTCCTTTCATAAGAAATGTTTTATCACTAACAGAAGGTATTGTTTTGGTAAAAAATCCTTTATTACGGCCCTAGAACTATCTCTCTGTACTAAATTATCGGATGAATGCATAAATTTAATTACATAGAAAATTTAAAATTTTCAGAATTTTATCAATTTTTTCTAATTTAAGGAATCGTTTAATAAATCACAAGAGCTATATAAAGGTTATATCCGCAGCATTTTATGTCTAAATCAAAAATAGCAATAACATAAATAGCGGCTAGTATTTTTAAATATGTATTTAATTAATTTATATGATATATATTTAATTGATAAACCTGTTTTTACACTTATTATCTTAAATAAGAAAAATGTTTAAGTAGATCATTTAAATTAGTATTCTTTATGAATACACTCATAATTTTTTTCATCTTAATTATCAAAAAACTTTTATTTTGGCTTGAAGAAAAAATAAGCGAAAAATAAGAAAATTTTTTCTTGAAATTTATATAAATGTGAACTAATAACCCTAGATTGGTCCATGGATCTTAAATATTTGCAAAAATCTTAATATTGTGTATCTTAACTTAAAATAAACTAATTCGGCGCTTCTACAATTCAAGGCTTGTATTGTATATTTTTTGCAGCTTTGTCAAATTTACATATATTTTTATCAATCTAGCTTACAGTGAGTAAAATTTCTATGGAAACTCTGGAAAAAATTTGAATTTTGACAATACTCTGAGATAATGCAATATTATGGCGCATTTTGAATCGAAGAATAAAAAATCTATTAACAATTACTTGATAAATTTATTATTCTAATTTATAAATATAACAAAACAAAAATTGAATTTCTGAGTGTAATGTATGACAATATAGATAATTAGTAGATTGTTGGGATCATGTTTGTTTGAAGCACGTTCTAGATAGATATTTTATACTAAGCATATACTTTAGGTACCATTTATGCTCGTGAAGTTTACAAATACTATTTCATTTTTTTAATATAGTTGGAAATATTATAAGTAAAACATGTAAACTAAGCCTAATATTCGCAGTGAGTCTTATTAAGTAAACAATCGAAAACCATGAAACTCTTAAAATAATTCGGGTTTAGTAATTAATCTTTTTTCTTCAAAAGTTGAACTTATATCAGTGCTTTCTTGCCATTGAGGTGTTGCTGAATTCACTAGTATTTTAATTTTTGAGGAATACTTCTAACATAATCAAAACAAATATCGTGTAATACACAAAATAATTATTTGTTAATGGTGAGAAAACCACATAGATTTAAAAAATGGAAGTAACTTATGTAAAAGAGTGCCTTTTACTAAATATAGTCAACACTAAAATTTATTTTGCTCTTTCCCAAGCATATTAATACCTTTATAAAATCTTTATGCAAAAAAATTTTAATATTAAGCACTTTTAAATTGGTTTGAACAAACGTTAATATTTTTATGAAGGAAGAAAACTAACCTACACAAAATGTTCATACTTTTTTTATAATTAACTTTTCGGCTTTTAAATGTAACAATTGAGGCAATATATTACAACATTGAACACTTTTACTTTTAAATTTAATAGCTTTATAAATTTTGTGTAATAAGAAAATTTAGATATTAAAATATATAAAAACATACATTTTCTAATTTATATAGTCTAAAGATGACTTTTTAAAGTGTTTACTTTAGGAGCATGTTTAAACAAAATATTTTATGTAACAAAAACAATAATAAAGTATTTTTTTCGGTTTTTCATACTACACATAATGTATGCCGAATCAAAACTGGTTAAAGAGTCATCACATTTTTATATTTATCAGAGACGAAAAAAAAGTCTGTCGAATTATAGTGGACTCTTTCTCTACAACAATATATTATGACAATCGACATTTGCAATAGGGTTCTGCAGCCGAAGTAAATAAATATACCGGATTTTGGTCATAGGGTGCGTATTAAACACCCAGTGTTGCGGTGAGTCGATGTCGACCACAACATTCGAATACATAAATTCAAATATATCAAAATTATGTGTTCTACCGATATAAAAATTTAGCACCGTCCCGAAGCCGCATTGCCACATTTATATAACATATATTCGGTAATGGTCGCATAATTTTCGGTTATTACCGAAATATTATAATTCGCTAACTGCATCATGATAATATATTAACTTATTAGAATATAGTAATAGCCTAAAGTCGGAGTATAAGAGCCACCTCAGTTTTGATTATTAAAAGAGATTAAATATGCCGTAATGTAAGGTAATAGAATGAAGAATAATGAAATTTGAATAAATTAATAAATATCTTAAACGTTAATTTAAAATTATTTTTTACCAAAAACATGTTTGATCATAATAACATAATTAATGGCTATGATATTGTACGACTCGGCCGGAAAAATTTTAACAAGATATATCTTAGCACACATAGAATCTGACCTATTACAGCAATTTAATGTTACTTCTCGGATCTTGGGTATAAAACTGTAAATCTTTATAAAGCTAATATCTAGGACGGAGGAAGATGGCTATTTATATACTATCTACAGAGTTTTGGGTACTAACGGATAAGCACCGATCATCTACGTGCGTAATCAACACACCGGAATCAGGCAGCGTTAGATGCCCTTTATTTTTGGCTTTGACAATAATCGCTTATTCATAAATCTGTCCTGATAAAAATCAACTGTTTTTTAATAGTATTTCAATTAGTTTTGCATTTAATTGTTTTTAAACTTTGCTCAAACAAACATTTTTATTGGTGCCAAAACGCTAATATTTTAAATCCTGTTTATTGAATTTTGGAAGATTTGTAACAATGTCCTGTTATTTGAATGAAGTAATTATAACAAAATTTATGGATAAAATGGCATAACTACAAGACATATTTAATATATTCATCTATTACGTCCCACCTGTCATACCACCTAGCGTACTTCGGTCTCGAAAGAGTGTTTTCCTTAGAATAATTAATATTATTACTCTTTTATTAGTAATTTGAAATTTATAGTTACTGTATTATTATTTTTGTTGTAATGAATCCATTTCCTCTATTTTCAAATGCTTAAGGGAAATTATAAATTGAGAGGGTTTATTGAATTAAAAATAGACTCAAACAGTGCTAGACCTGTAAATTAGGGAAAAATTTCATTTAAAATTTTATAGAAGAATGGTTTAACGAAATATAGAGCAGAAACTTATTAGTTCTAAGATAAGCTTTATAATCATTATCATATTTCGAGCACAGATATCGGAATAGGCTTTGATACTTGAACGTTATGAGAATAAGCATTTTGGGTAGTGATTAAAACAAATATAAACTGAATTTATAAATATTACTAACTATTTTGTTTTTTCCTTATAAATTGCATTTTATTTTACACTGTTAATAATGTAATTTCGTTTTAACATAGGGAAATAATATAATCTTTTTATAAATAAATGATGAATATATAAGCATATATGTTATTATAACACATTTTATAAGGAATTGTACCCTAACTGCAATTGATTCTCATTAATAAAATTATAAAAAGGTGGTATCGAATCGCTTAAATTAATTTATTAAAAAAATTAAGGTATAAATCATTCAATACTTGTATTTCCGTTGGCTCATATTTTAGTTCCCCTATCAAATATTATTATTTAGAAACATCCGCCATATTTGCGAAATATAGCTTTTTAAAACTGATTACTGCAATTTTTAATAATTTTATCACAGATCTGAAATATTTTATTTTTATAAAATAACAGGAATTAACAAAATAGTCATCAACCTCAACAATATGACCAATATACTCATAAAATTTGGTTAGTGATTTGACCAAATTAAAATCCTAAAATCCAGTTGAAATCTCTCCGTCAACTAGATAAATAAAATTTAAAAAAGTGAAAGATTATTAAGAAGGGTAAAGTTTAGTTCTTTTTATCTATCTAAATATATCTACAAACCATCTTTTTATTTCGGAGGCCTTATAAATATACTATTTTTAACACTAAAAACAAAATTTTACTATTTTAGCTTTATGATAAAACTATCCATGATTTCATGAACAAAATAATTGGTCCTTCTTCTATGTATGTTGATCACGATTTTCCCAAATCTCTTCGATACAAAGTCGGTGTCACGGCTTAACACGGGGAAAAAAAGATACAGCTAAAATGCTGAGCAGAACGTAAAGTTCGTACAGAAAATTACTTTTTGAACTGAAATATATTAAAAGCTCCCCAGTAACGGGAATTCACTGATAGAAGTACTCATCTATTGCGGTTCATTGTTAAATTTTTTTTCAAAGGTTCACCTATTAAAGATTTTAAAGGAAGTATGTATAAACAAAATACGAAGATCTTTTTTTCAATCCACAAAGAATGTGCCGCAATTAATTACTTACAAAATCCCTGCAAGACCATTATTAATATGGGAAAAGAAATTTTTTTCTCTTGGTCACAATATTCGAAGAGAATCTAGGAGGTTCATTTAAATGAAAATTTGTCACTATTTTGTCACATTAGAGAAATAAAAAAAATAAGGAAATTCCAATGTTAATGGCAGTTACGTGCCACGATAACATTTGAAAGATATTAAGATCTGAAAAGAGGAAAATTTCAATTTAAATTTTATTCAAAAAGAATAAACGCCACTATATAAAAACCTTACTAAACTCTACAAACATTGCACATAAAGACACCCTAGTAAAACATAATTAGAAGTGTCAATCATGCGCGTAGTTGTTATAATTATACAATAGAAAGTGTGCTATTGTAATTTCTTTTATTCACTATCCGATTATTTTTGCGTTTTATTATATGGATTAAACGGTATGATATGGATGGTTTTGACTTGATAAAAATTGTGCTAAATGAGATTGAAAATATATCAACAATTATTAAGACCAGAGAAAAGCCATCCCGAAGCACCAAATCTGTATTCATTTTCTTTTAAAAGGTAGGAATATAGTTCTAGAGCTCGGATTCTATTTTAAAGTTACTTGAAGATCTTCACGATCGGATAGCCAGTTCAGACGGTTTTTGAGATTACAAATTCTATAATATTTTAAAAGGTTCCAAATTTACTGGGGAGGAAGCTATTGAGTCTTTTGGTAATGTCTTAAGAACAAATTTTGTTGATCAGGAAGCTTTTTGCTCTATACTAAATTTCTTTACCAGACTTATTATCTCCTCAAATCGTTTGAAACTTATGAATCTTCTGATTATAGTAGGTCGTTCTGGATTGATCAATGCTGGAACTATTGCAAAAATCTTTTCTCTACTATCAAATATGTTATATTCGTACACTGAAATCGGTTCTGAAGAACAGATTCTAATGCAGCTGATAAATGTGTGATCTGATTCTTATATTATTACAAGTCAAGGTTCTCGGCAGAATTTCACTATCTTCTATAAGTGAATTCGTTAATGAAAAATCATTGTATGAATCTATCCAGTGTTGCTTTAGGATATGCTTGGACCCAGTGTATACCAGTTCAAAATAATATGCTTTAATGTAAAATCCTTTAGAAGTTTTTAGAAATTTTGTTGAGATTGTGCTAACTGACATTCTGTTCTTCGTGTTTACCGATATTGAACAACCTGCTAATCTGGAGCGATTAAACCCAGTTAATATAATCTGATTTTTTTATCACTTAAGGTTTTCAATCTAAAAAACGTCCCAACGAGGAAAAAAACAAAAAAAGGGCATAAAAACAATTTAAGTCTTACCGTTCTTTCTACATTTTCTGAAGAATATAATGAACCAAAAATAAGTAGAGTTTATTTATGTAATAGTAAATTTTTAAATTTTTCAGACAAAAAATCGGAGTTCCTCTTCATTTGATGGTGCCGATCGTAACTTATATACACAACAAGTATGTATTAAGAATTTATTTAATTTATGTTAAAATGGAATCTTAAGATTAAAAAACTTCCAAGATATAATTATTCACTGGTTTTTTTGGTCGCATGATGAAAGCGGTATCTCTACTTACATGAATTTTCTTTAAGGTTTTTTCATGCTAAATTTTTTTCTTTTATTTCATATAATATGATATCAAACCTAGTCATAGTTATTGAACTTCTGTAGGTTATTTTTCATAAAGATTAAATTAATATATGGAAGAAATTTTGAAAATAACAATTAGGAACCATTAATCTTCATACAAATATTGGGTTTCACTAATTACACTAATATAAAATGTTAAAAAAGTTGATTAAAAATTTAAGTGTTAGTTTTTTTTAATTATTTTTGTTATACTATAATTAAGAACTTTTAATGGACGAGAGAGGAAACATTTTCTACCGTAATAAGATTTAGATAATATAAATAGCAAATATTCTCATTCAAATCTAATTTTATAACAGTGCCGTAGTAAAACTGCAGCTACAGCGGTACATATAGATTTTTGGTTATTGTGATGTGATTTTGGAAAAGTGTTTTTTAATTTCTGTTTATATCGTAAGTTTCCCTTAGTTCAAATCTGGCAAGGAAAAATTATTGACAAATATTTGTTAGTTTTATTTACAATTTGTATCAAACGAATACAATATATAATTAATCGGATAATTTTATCAATGTGCATCCTAAAGACGTAAAGATTTTCGTACATTGTAGCTATATAAAACTTTTTACTGTAAGATTCGATCAAATCTGTATTTTGTTTCAGGGAGTGGCGTAAAATTCTTTGCCTTAATATACTAAATCTTCTAACAGATAAGTTTTTAATTATCTTTTTTTTTAAATTTTTGTGTTTTTACATGACCTTATTTTACACCTTTGAATGTAATTTTTTTATAAAAATTTATAAATACTGGTTAATCAAAAGTAAATGTTTATATCCAAAACGTTGCAGAATTATACTTAATGTATGCTTGTTTGTGTGAACTTTATATTATGAAAAATATTATCCTTTATCTAGTAATAATTTCTGATAAATTTTTAGTTTTTATTGTAACCTTTATGGTCTTAAGTAAAATAATGGATGAAAAATAATTCATACAACCCATTGTTACTCTGAAGCAGTTATTTGAATTAAAGTAAATTCTCTTGTATCTGAATAATAATATCGGTTGCTTTTACGTTTATATTGATTTTCTTTTTTTCAAGAAAAAATGAATATTTTTAAAACGTACCACTATAAGAAAGGTAATTTTCAAAATGTATGTTATCACAAGCTCATCAATTCAATTCAAAATAGAAACATTCGCGTTTAAGTTCAAATAATTTAACGCAAGGTAGTGTTAGCTACATTAAAAATGCAAAATCAACTGCTGGATAAATATATTTTGCTAGAAACATCAATATTAAAGTACAGTAGGTTCTTTCCTTGCCATCAAACATTCTTATCGGTCACTTTTTCACTTCGCCAAATTCTGTAAATACATGAAAATTTATTGTGAATAGTAAACAAGCTATAGTTGTAATGTTTAAAAATAATAATATATTTTTAATCGTTACGCATTAATGATAATTTTGAATCTTTTGATATACCAAAATGAACACCTCAATTTCTGTTATTACAGAAGTAAGTTTAACTATTATATGAATATTGATTTTGTCTTATCTGAAAGAAAATTATGCATTATCCTGTGTTAAAATCATACTACCAGATTTTTTAGTAAAATACCCTTCTATACCTTCCAGGTTATTTCTAAAAATTAATTTTTAATATTGCTGACCCAGCAATCTTTGAATAATAATTCGAATATACTATTAACTTTAGGGTATAAATTATAAAAGGTTTCTTGATTAGCATGAGAAATGAGTGCTTCCTCAACACCTTTTTGTGGTTTTAATAATAAAATCTCATGCTGTTCGTTATTTCTACTTTAGCGATTATTTTTTTATTTTCATATAGTAATCTCACTTCAGCCTGGGTGCTAGCTAATTTACAAGGTTCGAACAAGTTATTAAAATTTTCATCTATTGTTGTTGAATAGGATTTATAAATAATAAATACAAATTAACAAAGTTTATTTGTTAAATTTTATTTCACCTTATTAATATTAAATTTCACTTTCCAGGCATGTCATGTAATATTATCGGAAGCGGCGAGCACCAAAATTTTCAGAATTCCTACTCATAACTTCCAAAAAAGTTAAAATTATGTCGCCCTATTAATAAATTATCAGGATCGGTGCCCTTGGATACCATTATTTTTGGGTTAATAAATTAAAAAAAATTGTTAAAGGTGAAATTCTACTTTTAGGAAGGTGATTTTAAATTTTTAAATTTATTCTAATTAATTTTATAAATTTTAATATGCATATCCTATTACTGACTGCGAAATATTTTGCAAACATTCATTTTTTGTAATGTTTTTTTTCGTCGATCACCATTTTTTATTGTTGAAGAGGTAAGGAAATGCAATTATATTAAAATTTATTTCCCTAAACATATTTTTACCCTTTTATTTCTTGTTATATATGTTGTTATCACATTGAATGATATTATTTTAATTGAAAATAACCAGAAATATATAATAAATGAACCATATTATTATATTACTGTGGTAGACTGATCTCTGCTACATTTGTATTAATGGTTACACAAGAAAATCTGATATTGTTATATGCCCTAATAAATATTTAAGGATAATTTTTTAACGATATGTAATAGACTAATAATTCATACAAATTTTTACTTGAATTATGAAAAAAATTTTCACGCTTTACATGAAATATTTACTACACTGTTAACAAATCTTTTAAAAGCTAACTTAATTGCCAATTTTTAAACTAAATGAAACAATTCTGTATACACTGTTATTTTGAATAACAGATTTTCGGGAATTTGAGAAATTTTCGTTTTTATTGTTCCCAAATCCTTCAGTATAGAAGAATCGCGCTATATTCCTGTACAATAGAGGTGTAGCTTGAAAATTTTACACTTAAATATTGATTCTTGAAATATATTTCAAATTTTCAATTATAACCTTATGGTATTTTCATGAAAGATTTCAGATGTTTGTGTGTTAAAACTAAAAAAATCCTTTATCGTTGTTCTTCATGTGAATCAAGATATTATTTGTGCTAAAATAATAAGTTTTGACATGTGCCTTTTTAACTAAGTTATTCATAAATTTCCTTTTTAGAAAATGGATAAATAATATATCTAATAGGTTTTCGAATTTTCTCAAGTGAAGAGATGAATGTATATTCATTTATTCAGGAAGTACTTTGAGTCATTATTTTCCATTTATAGCCTCTTTTTTATTAAAAATTAAACTTGTTTCAATGTGTTCCATTGATTTAATAAATTATAATTTGATTTCTAGATTTTCAAATTATATTTTTGGTATATAATTTTTCCTATTAATGTGAATGAGGTTACGTTTTAGTTTTGAATTAATAGCTACATATAATTATATCATTATGACAAGTATTTAGTAGAACACGATATTAACTTATGTTTAAACATTTTATTACTCTTTCTGGCATAAAGCAGAGACATTTTATCCCATATCAACAGTTCAAAGATCCATCTTATACTTATGGGTTATTCTATTGGTTAAACATTTTTATGATAGTGCATATGAATTCATCAACCTGAAAATTCATTTAAAGATCTGTTGAAAGAAAATATATAACCATAAAAACCGCCTTTTTATTTCTATAAATATAGAATATATCTTAGTTATGAGTTTTTATGTATATCATTCAGTACGATATTATATTTTTGTGTAATTATAGAATTATTTCTTTTAGTAACTTTGAAAATATTCGTGTTAACTGTCAATTAATCTAAAATCTTTCCCTCTATTTCTACTGTAAATTTTTCAAGATTTTTTTAGTGCAAGAAATGCATATCGATTCTCTGCATGATAGAAAATATTACAGGAATGGTATTTTTGCACAATTCTATATCCTAGGCTCTAATGCCGAATTAAGGCTTGCCTTAATCTATCAAAATATTCTATATAGATGAGATATTTTCCTGTATGTAGAAATACTTATAATATAACCGTAAAACGCTTAATATTATAGTGGATTAGTGCTTATTTTTTTCCTCCAAGAAGATAAACGACTTAAATCTTAACAATTAAACAAAAGCAATAATTGCAATTCAAATATAGCTAAACAAGTTTCTGTTTTAGCAGTCAATAAACATTTTATCACTTTTTTCAGATTTAATTTTTTGGTCCAACAACCATAAAGCCTCGCCTAATATATTTTAGCCTGAATAATAAGTTATCTTGGATACCCAAACGATGGTCGATATATCATTTTAATTTTAAAAACAAAGATTTCTAAACCGACAATAATTTTGAATGGTTTTAAGGATACATTTATAGACAATTTAAATTTATTTAAATCTTCTTAACTATTCATGGAATATGAAAATAATACTTTTAATTTTAATTTTTTTGTTGTTTAAAAGACCTATTAAATGATAAAAAAGGAATCAAAATAGCTATTTCGTGTTTTTATCGGATTAGAAATCGTTACTTTTATCTAAAAAATATAGCTTTTTACATAAAAGTGTTATAACATTAAAAACTTGAAAGATTTGGCTTTGGATGTATTATCTGTCAAGTATGTTAAATAACTAAATTTATTTTGTCGATTTTATATGATCTTCTTTGCTACAAGTTTTTTGTTTATGAAATTACTCCTCTAAATAGGTATATAATATTCTTTAAATGGTTACACCTGCTGGTTACTTCTTTTTCTAAAATTGATTAAGATATAAAACTTATTCAAGTAATGTGTATAAAAAATTGGATCAAACACTAATTAAAGAAACTTCATTATTATCGAGCAAAAATTAAACCCTAACGATATTAGATCGATTAACAGCGGAAACAGAATAAACACGAAATACATAATTAAAAGGGACACGGGGAACCATTGTGGTGTGTTTGGATATTGTTGGTTAAAATAAAGTGCATTCTATTTTTTTGTCATTATAATAACTTCATGTAGTGAAAACTTAGAGTTGTCAAAACATTGGGTGTTTTGGACAGGTAGATATTCCGAAACCTGCTCTTTTTATGTATAATGACTGAGGAATAATTCCTTTGACTCTGTTTAAGATATTTTTTTAAAAAATTGTAAATTTCGGTCGAACTGTAATAATTTAAAAGAACCTGGTAATGAATAGATATTTTCAATGATTTAGAATGACATCTAAATTAGTACCTCAATTTACAGATTTAATCCATTCTGTGATTGAGCTCGTATACCGGCCATATATTTTTTTTGAAGTCGGTCAAACGTAAAAAAA
>LDMZ01043239.1:0-17330 GCA_001455285.1 Sphaeromyxa zaharoni
AAAAAATCAGATTATATTAACTGGGTTTAATCGCTCCAGATTAGCAGGTTGTTCAATATCGGTAAACACGAAGAACAGAATGTCAGTTAGCACAATCTCAACAAAATTTCTAAAAACTTCTAAAGGATTTTACATTAAAGCATATTATTTTGAACTGGTATACACTGGGTCCAAGCATATCCTAAAGCAACACTGGATAGATTCATACAATGATTTTTCATTAACGAATTCACTTATAGAAGATAGTGAAATTCTGCCGAGAACCTTGACTTGTAATAATATAAGAATCAGATCACACATTTATCAGCTGCATTAGAATCTGTTCTTCAGAACCGATTTCAGTGTACGAATATAACATATTTGATAGTAGAGAAAAGATTTTTGCAATAGTTCCAGCATTGATCAATCCAGAACGACCTACTATAATCAGAAGATTCATAAGTTTCAAACGATTTGAGGAGATAATAAGTCTGGTAAAGAAATTTAGTATAGAGCAAAAAGCTTCCTGATCAACAAAATTTGTTCTTAAGACATTACCAAAAGACTCAATAGCTTCCTCCCCAGTAAATTTGGAACCTTTTAAAATATTATAGAATTTGTAATCTCAAAAACCGTCTGAACTGGCTATCCGATCGTGAAGATCTTCAAGTAACTTTAAAATAGAATCCGAGCTCTAGAACTATATTCCTACCTTTTAAAAGAAAATGAATACAGATTTGGTGCTTCGGGATGGCTTTTCTCTGGTCTTAATAATTGTTGATATATTTTCAATCTCATTTAGCACAATTTTTATCAAGTCAAAACCATCCATATCATACCGTTTAATCCATATAATAAAACGCAAAAATAATCGGATAGTGAATAAAAGAAATTACAATAGCACACTTTCTATTGTATAATTATAACAACTACGCGCATGATTGACACTTCTAATTATGTTTTACTAGGGTGTCTTTATGTGCAATGTTTGTAGAGTTTAGTAAGGTTTTTATATAGTGGCGTTTATTCTTTTTGAATAAAATTTAAATTGAAATTTTCCTCTTTTCAGATCTTAATATCTTTCAAATGTTATCGTGGCACGTAACTGCCATTAACATTGGAATTTCCTTATTTTTTTTATTTCTCTAATGTGACAAAATAGTGACAAATTTTCATTTAAATGAACCTCCTAGATTCTCTTCGAATATTGTGACCAAGAGAAAAAAATTTCTTTTCCCATATTAATAATGGTCTTGCAGGGATTTTGTAAGTAATTAATTGCGGCACATTCTTTGTGGATTGAAAAAAAGATCTTCGTATTTTGTTTATACATACTTCCTTTAAAATCTTTAATAGGTGAACCTTTGAAAAAAAATTTAACAATGAACCGCAATAGATGAGTACTTCTATCAGTGAATTCCCGTTACTGGGGAGCTTTTAATATATTTCAGTTCAAAAAGTAATTTTCTGTACGAACTTTACGTTCTGCTCAGCATTTTAGCTGTATCTTTTTTTCCCCGTGTTAAGCCGTGACACCGACTTTGTATCGAAGAGATTTGGGAAAATCGTGATCAACATACATAGAAGAAGGACCAATTATTTTGTTCATGAAATCATGGATAGTTTTATCATAAAGCTAAAATAGTAAAATTTTGTTTTTAGTGTTAAAAATAGTATATTTATAAGGCCTCCGAAATAAAAAGATGGTTTGTAGATATATTTAGATAGATAAAAAGAACTAAACTTTACCCTTCTTAATAATCTTTCACTTTTTTAAATTTTATTTATCTAGTTGACGGAGAGATTTCAACTGGATTTTAGGATTTTAATTTGGTCAAATCACTAACCAAATTTTATGAGTATATTGGTCATATTGTTGAGGTTGATGACTATTTTGTTAATTCCTGTTATTTTATAAAAATAAAATATTTCAGATCTGTGATAAAATTATTAAAAATTGCAGTAATCAGTTTTAAAAAGCTATATTTCGCAAATATGGCGGATGTTTCTAAATAATAATATTTGATAGGGGAACTAAAATATGAGCCAACGGAAATACAAGTATTGAATGATTTATACCTTAATTTTTTTAATAAATTAATTTAAGCGATTCGATACCACCTTTTTATAATTTTATTAATGAGAATCAATTGCAGTTAGGGTACAATTCCTTATAAAATGTGTTATAATAACATATATGCTTATATATTCATCATTTATTTATAAAAAGATTATATTATTTCCCTATGTTAAAACGAAATTACATTATTAACAGTGTAAAATAAAATGCAATTTATAAGGAAAAAACAAAATAGTTAGTAATATTTATAAATTCAGTTTATATTTGTTTTAATCACTACCCAAAATGCTTATTCTCATAACGTTCAAGTATCAAAGCCTATTCCGATATCTGTGCTCGAAATATGATAATGATTATAAAGCTTATCTTAGAACTAATAAGTTTCTGCTCTATATTTCGTTAAACCATTCTTCTATAAAATTTTAAATGAAATTTTTCCCTAATTTACAGGTCTAGCACTGTTTGAGTCTATTTTTAATTCAATAAACCCTCTCAATTTATAATTTCCCTTAAGCATTTGAAAATAGAGGAAATGGATTCATTACAACAAAAATAATAATACAGTAACTATAAATTTCAAATTACTAATAAAAGAGTAATAATATTAATTATTCTAAGGAAAACACTCTTTCGAGACCGAAGTACGCTAGGTGGTATGACAGGTGGGACGTAATAGATGAATATATTAAATATGTCTTGTAGTTATGCCATTTTATCCATAAATTTTGTTATAATTACTTCATTCAAATAACAGGACATTGTTACAAATCTTCCAAAATTCAATAAACAGGATTTAAAATATTAGCGTTTTGGCACCAATAAAAATGTTTGTTTGAGCAAAGTTTAAAAACAATTAAATGCAAAACTAATTGAAATACTATTAAAAAACAGTTGATTTTTATCAGGACAGATTTATGAATAAGCGATTATTGTCAAAGCCAAAAATAAAGGGCATCTAACGCTGCCTGATTCCGGTGTGTTGATTACGCACGTAGATGATCGGTGCTTATCCGTTAGTACCCAAAACTCTGTAGATAGTATATAAATAGCCATCTTCCTCCGTCCTAGATATTAGCTTTATAAAGATTTACAGTTTTATACCCAAGATCCGAGAAGTAACATTAAATTGCTGTAATAGGTCAGATTCTATGTGTGCTAAGATATATCTTGTTAAAATTTTTCCGGCCGAGTCGTACAATATCATAGCCATTAATTATGTTATTATGATCAAACATGTTTTTGGTAAAAAATAATTTTAAATTAACGTTTAAGATATTTATTAATTTATTCAAATTTCATTATTCTTCATTCTATTACCTTACATTACGGCATATTTAATCTCTTTTAATAATCAAAACTGAGGTGGCTCTTATACTCCGACTTTAGGCTATTACTATATTCTAATAAGTTAATATATTATCATGATGCAGTTAGCGAATTATAATATTTCGGTAATAACCGAAAATTATGCGACCATTACCGAATATATGTTATATAAATGTGGCAATGCGGCTTCGGGACGGTGCTAAATTTTTATATCGGTAGAACACATAATTTTGATATATTTGAATTTATGTATTCGAATGTTGTGGTCGACATCGACTCACCGCAACACTGGGTGTTTAATACGCACCCTATGACCAAAATCCGGTATATTTATTTACTTCGGCTGCAGAACCCTATTGCAAATGTCGATTGTCATAATATATTGTTGTAGAGAAAGAGTCCACTATAATTCGACAGACTTTTTTTTCGTCTCTGATAAATATAAAAATGTGATGACTCTTTAACCAGTTTTGATTCGGCATACATTATGTGTAGTATGAAAAACCGAAAAAAATACTTTATTATTGTTTTTGTTACATAAAATATTTTGTTTAAACATGCTCCTAAAGTAAACACTTTAAAAAGTCATCTTTAGACTATATAAATTAGAAAATGTATGTTTTTATATATTTTAATATCTAAATTTTCTTATTACACAAAATTTATAAAGCTATTAAATTTAAAAGTAAAAGTGTTCAATGTTGTAATATATTGCCTCAATTGTTACATTTAAAAGCCGAAAAGTTAATTATAAAAAAAGTATGAACATTTTGTGTAGGTTAGTTTTCTTCCTTCATAAAAATATTAACGTTTGTTCAAACCAATTTAAAAGTGCTTAATATTAAAATTTTTTTGCATAAAGATTTTATAAAGGTATTAATATGCTTGGGAAAGAGCAAAATAAATTTTAGTGTTGACTATATTTAGTAAAAGGCACTCTTTTACATAAGTTACTTCCATTTTTTAAATCTATGTGGTTTTCTCACCATTAACAAATAATTATTTTGTGTATTACACGATATTTGTTTTGATTATGTTAGAAGTATTCCTCAAAAATTAAAATACTAGTGAATTCAGCAACACCTCAATGGCAAGAAAGCACTGATATAAGTTCAACTTTTGAAGAAAAAAGATTAATTACTAAACCCGAATTATTTTAAGAGTTTCATGGTTTTCGATTGTTTACTTAATAAGACTCACTGCGAATATTAGGCTTAGTTTACATGTTTTACTTATAATATTTCCAACTATATTAAAAAAATGAAATAGTATTTGTAAACTTCACGAGCATAAATGGTACCTAAAGTATATGCTTAGTATAAAATATCTATCTAGAACGTGCTTCAAACAAACATGATCCCAACAATCTACTAATTATCTATATTGTCATACATTACACTCAGAAATTCAATTTTTGTTTTGTTATATTTATAAATTAGAATAATAAATTTATCAAGTAATTGTTAATAGATTTTTTATTCTTCGATTCAAAATGCGCCATAATATTGCATTATCTCAGAGTATTGTCAAAATTCAAATTTTTTCCAGAGTTTCCATAGAAATTTTACTCACTGTAAGCTAGATTGATAAAAATATATGTAAATTTGACAAAGCTGCAAAAAATATACAATACAAGCCTTGAATTGTAGAAGCGCCGAATTAGTTTATTTTAAGTTAAGATACACAATATTAAGATTTTTGCAAATATTTAAGATCCATGGACCAATCTAGGGTTATTAGTTCACATTTATATAAATTTCAAGAAAAAATTTTCTTATTTTTCGCTTATTTTTTCTTCAAGCCAAAATAAAAGTTTTTTGATAATTAAGATGAAAAAAATTATGAGTGTATTCATAAAGAATACTAATTTAAATGATCTACTTAAACATTTTTCTTATTTAAGATAATAAGTGTAAAAACAGGTTTATCAATTAAATATATATCATATAAATTAATTAAATACATATTTAAAAATACTAGCCGCTATTTATGTTATTGCTATTTTTGATTTAGACATAAAATGCTGCGGATATAACCTTTATATAGCTCTTGTGATTTATTAAACGATTCCTTAAATTAGAAAAAATTGATAAAATTCTGAAAATTTTAAATTTTCTATGTAATTAAATTTATGCATTCATCCGATAATTTAGTACAGAGAGATAGTTCTAGGGCCGTAATAAAGGATTTTTTACCAAAACAATACCTTCTGTTAGTGATAAAACATTTCTTATGAAAGGAATAAATAAAATTTTATATCAACTCCTTATTCTATAAATCGTTAAAACATTGATTAGATGAATAATAATTTAGCTTAATATGAAAAAATATTAAAGTTTTTAACTTCTTTTACTTAGATTCTGAAAGAATATTGTCGTAATCAAACTTCGATAAATGGAACGAGGAATCCCGGGGCTCAGCCCTCCGCGTGACCAATCATTTTTGTCAGGCAAATTTAGTTATTTGTTTATATTATTCACAGTTCTATTTAATAACTCGGTTCTAGAATGTTATTTATCACGTCGCATGATTCCCGGGCATGGGCTACTAGTTTTGTGTAAGGTGTATCTAGCGTGTCATGGATGGGTGTTTTTTTCTGTTATTATGTATTTTCACTTTTAAATACTAAAATATTATTATCATATCCGATTATCACTCGTTATTTAACCACTTTACATTAGGAAAGAAAAAAGATTTTACCAGGGGATGCTGCTTTAGTTTAAAAGTGTAATGAATGTTAATATCAACAATTCAGTCAAAATATGTCTTGAAAGATAATTTGAATTTTAAAATGTTATAATTTAATCACTTACTTTGGTTTAAAATTTCTAATTTAAACTAATAGTTTTATTCTGGTATCAGGGGGGGGGTTACCGACTATTTTAACCATAAAATGATTTTATAGGATTAGCAATACTTTATAGCGATTTAAATGTAGGAAACATAAACAAGAAATGTTTATTATTTATTTTACTTTTCCTAATAGTCTATTCTCTACATTCTGTTGAACCTTTACCTAAATATAAGATATAAATATTAGACAGGATTAATAGATGAAAGCCATTGATTAGCATTTGAAAATTTAATGTTTTTGAGCAATATTTCCACACTTGATGCTTCTGTTTAAAGCTTAATACATTTAATATATACATAATTTCATGGTAAAAAAACAGCTAAGTAACACAACAATAAATGACAAAAATACTTCTCTGAAATCTTTTTTTTTTAAATTTAATTATATTTTATTTTGGAAGTCACAGTTTTATGATTCTTATCGACCCAAATCCTGCCAAAAATTTAAAGATAAGGGAATCTCGCTGCTAGAGTTCTTTTAAAGAAAAATTTACAACTTTTTTAATGCATATAGATAACTTTCTTTTCATAGAGTCATTGATATTAATGTATTATATAAAAGATGGAACAACATATATAAAGGATTTAAATTTTACGTGTTTTTAAGCTTTTTTGGGTCAATGATCAAGTGTCATAAAAAAATGTCTTTGTTCATTAACAACTTTTAAGAACTGCGTAAAAAGGCGGACTATGGGAAAATACTGCATCGAAATTTTGATAATGGATATTTAGATCAAGCATTTTGGAAAAAAGTTTGATAGCATGAGTTCTACAAATCTTTTTTATTTATGATTTAATCTGTTTTTGACATATTTCAGTGAAAATCTAAGTGGTTATAAAATACATATGTACTTATTTTATGAACTTAAAATTCTAATTTTGTAAAAACATGAATTTGTCATCATACAAGTATGCACATTCCAACCTAAAGGATATCAGCTTGTTATGAACAGATTTTTAAATTCTATCTTTTCCCCTTATGGAAAGTTATTGGCGAATTTTCATAGTTTTTCGTATCTTTGACAATGAACTCCGTGTCCAAAAATCTTTTTCACTTTACCTTTCGTGAAAAGTCGATTCTTTGATTTCTGAATAATATGATAAGCGGTACCATCGTTTCATGTAAAGTAATTTTTTCCTATGACGGGTCATAAGTCAGATAAAATCTAAAGCTTACAGATTCTGGTTTAAGATTTAATGCCCTTCCAAACTTATTAGTTTTATTAAGAACTGTTACTTTTCCTAGACCAGTATTACTATTTGCTTTCTTTGAGTTTACATCCACAAGTGATGATTGGAAAAAAATAAGGATATTGATTCAAAAATCACCGTATAATTGTCACTAAGAGCTTTTGGTTTGATCTGTAACCGTGGGATTAAGATTTTGTGGAAATCGAAATTTCATTTAAATAGTTTGTTTTCTTTCTCGTAATTTAGTATGCAAGAACTAATTTGGTCAAATTAAAGATGCTTAAATCCAAAGTTCAGTAGTATTAAAAAACTGGATGGATGGAATAATCAAAGGATATTGAATGATTTATTGATAGCAGTTCCTGTTTCAGTAATTTAACACACTACAAGTTCTAATAAAATGGGGCGTTTTCCCTATTCTGAAATCGATTAATGCCATCAATCAAACTAAAGAATATAAGTTATTAATTGTAAAAAAACGATTGATTAGAATAGTGAAAAGCTCAAATTGAATTATGTCTTTTCTAGATCAATTATAACTATTCCACAATAAACAGTATTTTTATATCAAAGAAGAGAGTGAATCATTATACTTATGATGACCTCTCAATAGCAATTAAGTCATGGGCGTCAGCACCTATTTTTTATTTCCAAATGTACGAATTAAAAAATTTATTAAAAATCAAACATTTTTTCATAGCTACATTCCAATGACCAATTGAGGCCTTCAGGTAAATAAATATTTAGTCAGGTGCCCAGTATTTCTAACGCCGCCCACCTCGAAATAATTCTTTTCATTGTCAGTGTCGTGATTGTTAATTTATTTTAGCTTATAATGTTTCAAAATATAATAAATACAGATTATAATTGTAATCGAATTATTCCAATAGATGACATTGGTTCTGATGCCTCAAAATTCGGATCTTTTGAAGAAAAAATAGCTCGATGTAAGTTAGCATCGTTATATCGTCTCACTGACTTTTACGGATTGTCACAATCTATATACACACATATATCTGTAAGTATTTTAGTATTTCTTCCTATTTGTGGTTACATTCATTATCAACATTTTAGCTAAGGCTCCATGACCCAAACAAGGTTTTGATCAACCCGTTTGGATTGCTTTTTGAAGAAATCACAGCTTCTAATCTGGTTACGATTGATCTAAGTGGAAAAGTTATTCATGGTGGAGCAACCAAGTTTGGCATTAATAAGGCAGGAGCTGTGTTACATACATCAATACTACAATCGCGTCCCGATTTACATTGTGTGATCCATGTTCATACCCCTCCCATTGTGGCTGTATATACCTATTGATGCTTTAATCGTTTTCCTAAGGTTTCATCAATGAGTTGTGGACTTTTACCAATTTCACAAGAAGCTTTAATTGTATATTTATCTTATTTTAATGGGTTTTAATGTACAGGTTGGTGACGTTTCTTATTATGAATACGCAGGCATTGCCATTAATGACGATCCTGCTCAGGTCGCCAATGCTCTTGGCGATGTAAACAAAGTAATGTTCCTGAAAAATCACGGGATTGTATGTACTGGTAAAACTGTGGAAGAAGCTTTCTACTGGCTTTTTCACGTTTCAATAGCTTGTCAGAATCAGGTATTTGATATTGAATAAACTTTTACATAGTAACTATGAAACCTTTTAATTCTGTTAAATCGGTTAGCCATTATTTTTTTTGTGGCTTTGTTGTAATAAACCTTTATAGACAGTATTTCAGGCGAAAGTATTATGTTAGGAAGATTTTTTGGTAATTTTGAAAAACAGTGCATTTATCTATTAATAGGTTTATATCAATATTATCCTATAAGTAAAATATGGCACGTTAATATTGGCAAAATAATGTTTCTGGAAGAAATTGTGATAAAATGATTAGAAAGATTAACTTATAATTCTGAGATCTTTTATGACGTGTAGATGTCATGATGCAAAACGACTTCATTTTAATAGATGCTTTACCAATGAAATCCTTTTAAATCTATTATTAATTTTTATTATGTATTTATATCAAAAGATATGTCGTATTTACTATTTAAGAAATATTTGTTTCCCTAATAGATCTTGTGAGAGTAGGAAAAAGTAATCAATTTCAATTTTATCAATTGATAGCCTTATTTCAACGATAAAACTCAGTTCAAAAGACTTTCATTTTTCATTAATGGCTTAAATTTCATTCTTTTTTAACGGTTGAGTTTCCTTTATATTACATTCATTTTAATAATTCTTTGTATATATATTTATCGGTATACTCTAACAATTATTAATCCTATCGTGTTGAAGCATTATGAATAAGATTAATCCTATTACATATAAAAATCCAGAGAATGACGTATGGATCTTAAAATGAAAATATTTAATCAACCACTTCTTCCGATTGATATATGAAAATCACTGCCTGTAATTTCATGAAAAATTTTCAATATAGTTTTATAAGGTCTTTCTAAGTGGTCAGCTTAATATAATTGAAAGATAATAGACCATGTGTATGCCTTAAATTTTTCCTCTACTTGATGAAATTAGTATATTGTAATAATTTTTGACAAGAATGTAGATGGGAGTAATAATAAATGATTTATTAATTAATTTTATGATTTTTTTTATAAAATTTTGGTAAGAGATTTGCTTAATCTGCCTCTTCTTCGTCTTAACATTGAACATACTAATAAAATTGGTTACATTTCTTTTTGGATTCACTATAAACAATGAATATACATATTAAAATGTTATTCGGTTTTTTAATTCAATTTTTTGTTTGAAATTACATGTTATTTTTTATTGATTGTATTGTATTTGCAGATTCTCAGTTTCTACTTGATGTTTTTTTTTCCGATAATATTTATATTTGGGGAAAGAGACGTGGCTGAAATAACTTCTCAGAGATAAGTAAAGAATTTAATGTAAAATAATTGTTTTACAGCTCTATTCGTTATTAGATGCAAGAATTGCATTCCTACGCATAAAACGTATGGTCTAACAAGAATTTTTTTTACTGTAGAGGAATTTCTTTTATTGTTTGTGTAATTCAAAATGATCATATTTTTAATCGGTCTATTCGCATTGGTAGTAGGATAATTGGTTCGGATTAATTTGTTAATTAAAATAATTTTATAATGCTTCAAATAACATAGCCATTTTTAAGCATCCAGGGTGTATTATTTTTTATTTGATAGTATCTGCAAAAATATATAGATCTTTATAACTACATATAAGATATGTGTAATCGATTTTTTTGTTTTGATTCTTTTTATTTGTTATTGACTTGATATTTATGTATCAAAAATGGTGTTAATGGCAATATAGACATTATTTTGTGAATTTAATATTAATCGAAAACGAAAAAAAGCAACTAATGAACGACCCCAGCGTATTTAAAAATTTGACATCCTTTGTCTTTAAAATATTATTTTGGTGTAATTAACTTGACCTCATGATGGTTTTGTCAAACTTGTTTTTTTAAATGTATGGATACCATATTACAAATTTTTAAACAGTTTTAAGTTTTTAAAATTAACAAACAGATATTTTATAAGCCATACTGTCAAAGATTTATCTTTATGAGTTTATGCTTTCTGCAATATTACACTTTAGAATGTTATTGTTTTTAATCTTCAAAACAGATTATGATTAAATTTTTGACTTTTATAAATGCATCTGAGTAAATTTTCACTCATCTTGGTTTTATTTATTAAGAGGTACCATTATTCGATATTATTTAGAATTTTTGTTTGATTTTATATCTAATATTTGATTGTATATCACATTTAAAGATCTTTTCTTAGTATCTTCTTATAGATGTAAAAATCTTTAATAGTGACGTCTATTAGTTCTTCTTTCAATTTAATGTCTCTCAAGTAGTTTTGTGATTTTTAAGTGATTTTTAAGTGAGAATAAAAGTGTTTTAGAATCTAAGCTATTTCGTGGAGAAAATTCATCTGCGAAATAAAATTGTCGTGTTTTTATTTATATTTTTCGTATTACAGGTTAACACCATCATTAAACCTAGTCATGTTGATTTCTCTGTTTAAATATTGATTATTTGATTTGGTGATGTTTTTTGTTAAATGATTTTGAGATAGACCATTCAAATACATCCATTTTAAAAATAATGAACTCAATAGTCAAATGCGATATCAAAAATGTTGATAGGTTGGAATTATTTACCGTTACAATTCAATAGTTCTTTTCTCAAATCGGCAAAGCCATTGTCAAAAAAAATTTATGACTCAAAAATACTGCATGTCGAATAATTAAGGTGACATTGTAGGGACAATAATTTAATATTTGATAAATCTAATATTTTTTCCTGTTTATTGACTAACAAGCAGGAACTTTCCTTGAAATATTTCTAAAATAGATAATCTATTTTAAATTAATAGCCTATAATTTTGCAGGTTGCTGCAATGTCAGGTGATATATCAAATGTTTCAATCCCATCAAAAGAATCACAAGAGCAAGTTCGAAGTACCGTAAATCAGGGATATGACTTGGTAATAACCGGTGGCAATCACAAGTGGGAATTCGGTGAACTGGAATATGAAGCTCACATGCGAATTCTTGATCGAAGGGTAAGGCTATGATTTTACATTGAGAAATATAGGGCTATAAAACATGCTATCCTTACAAGTACCTAGATAAGATCAATAGCCTTGGTGCACCACAGGACCTGAATTATCTTTCCGTAATAATTCGCTTTCGTATATAATTTTACTTAAAGTATGAGCTTAAGGTTAAGTCTCCTGTTGATATATTTACCAACAGTAACGAATCAGCTTCGATGACCTATAGTATAGACTCTGGAACCCATACTTTAGAAGATGAAAGCCCATTATTAGAAGAAACTCCTGATACTATACTCTATTTTCCACATAATACTGAGGAAGAACTGATTGTAAATTCAAATACAATTAATGAAGGTACTGATGGGAGTGTACCAAAAAGTGAATCTGCAAGGGAACTTAGTATGTGTCTTGGAATGAGATTGGGACCCCAAAGTTCCGATGGAGATGATATATTGGAAACCGAAAATGACGCTCGTGAGATATCATCTGATGACCAACAAAGACTTTTAATTCAGAAGAAAAATACTTTTGCAAAACGGTCAAAAAGTCTTACTTCAGGATGTGAAAAAGCAATATATAGAAGAATTAGTGAAAAATATAGATGCGATGTTAAATGATCGTCAAATTAGAATGAAAGATGTAAATTAATTTTAGCTATATATCTTTGCTGCAATAATGACATGTATAGATATAGTTAAATGTTACCTTGTTTATCTTGTCTATTTTGACTACTTAAATTGGCGTTTTTCATTAAAATTCATTAACGTGGTTTTGTACAATTCTAACTTAAGCTTCCTGTATTTTTCGTCTCCGACTCTGTTTATCTACTAATATTACAAACATTAATGTAACAATACTTCCGAGAACTTTGGTATGGCAGGAGTTGATTTGGCTCCTCCATCCTTTTTATTCAAAATTCTGGAAATTTTGTCACTGAAGGTTTCCATGTAATATTGTATTTTCAATCCTTTTGCAATTTCCTAAATATCTAATATTGACATTAGTTGAGTACTTTCATGACCAAGGTAATATCAGAAGGTAGAAATGGTTCATTCTTTGTTTTTATATTAAAAAATTTTACTTCATAATGAGTTATAGGACAGAACAATATAAATATGAGGTCCCAATTAGCGTTTGAGGAGTCGCAGCTCTGTTTGAGTGAACAATGTTTAATTTCTTATACTATGTTAATTGGAATCATAGGCCTTGAAGCAGTAATCCCCACCTTAAAATCTTAGAAAGATTTTTATATATTTATAGTACAGCTAGTAGAGTTTCAAATTTTTCTAACCCCTGCATCTCCCTATGAAATATAGCATGTAGTTTGTTAGAAAAACGTAGTTCCAAGGATCCCTTCACCATGTGTTATGCACCTTTCCGGAAAGAATAATGATGAAAATTTTCCGTTTTGGAGAATTAAATTTTTCAAAAATATGTTATCCAACAACTTTATCAATGCGTAATTTTCGTCATAGATAATCTGAAAAAATACAGAAACTAAACGTGTTAAAACCTCAGATATTTGAATTAAGCTCAGTAATACAAAAGAATCAAGGGTGGAAGGATGATTTGAGACAATTATCTAAAAAGTTTATAAGTTAAAAATTTTAGATCTAAAAGCATAAGGCGACTGGAATCAAATATAAAAGTAACTTTTGTCTTAAAATCGGCAGGTTATGCATTTTTAATACAATAAATTAGGTGCTACCCGGATAACTAATTATTTATCTATATAGCTTAAACATCATACGTTTGATGAGACAAATAACGGTCTTATATTTGATTAAAGGTATTTAGAAATTGTTCAAATACATCTTCCGTATGAAGTAGCAGGTTGATTCAAATGAATTCTTAAATTTGATGAAATCATTATTTGTGAATACAATTAATTTACTTTTTAAACAAGCCTAAAGGTTTATAAATAAACTAAGGAGTAAGACAAAAGGAATTCCCATTCTTACCTGTAAAGTTTTCGACATGGGCAAAATTCATTTATCCATATAATATATCAATGAGATTGACCGTCTGTGCCCACAAATCTACATATGCAATTTTTTTTAATCTTATTTGTTGTCAAATATTTATACACGCGTATTTAGGTGACGAAATGGAGCATAATATATGACTAAAAATATATTCGTTTAGATACACATAGAGTATCAAAGCATGCATTATTTTAACCTTTTACTATGGGAAGTGATCTCAATCCCATTATAAAATTATATTAAATATATCGTTTTACTTAATATAGCTGTATTTACACGATCATATATTAGTTTTAGAAACACCTGATGAATCTTCTGCCGTTAAACTCAATTGATGCATTGGATATTTTGCAAAGATTGGATCCCACACAAATCGCTTGTATAACAGTTGTGAAAGAGTTAAACGATTAAAATTCTTTAATTCTCATACGTTTAAACAATTATCTAAACAGAGTCGAAAAACCTTTAAGGCTAAAGACTGTCTTGAGTGTTCATAAGATGTCCACGGACACATAGGATCATAAATTAACCTACAAAGTAGAAAAGTTTAAAAATTTCAATATTTGAGATTTGGTCACGAGCTGCATTTTGCTCATTACAAATGTTACACGTTATTTACCTGCCACTATCTTTTATAGTCAATTGCATGTCCGCGTAAAATAAACGACACTTGAGTGGAAATAATATCCAGAAAATTCTAAGTACAGATCAAAATGGCACATGCGAGTACTCCATCAAAATTTAAATTTTTCTCGATATTTTTTCCCTCTTTTCCTATCAACAGCTTTTATTTCGGGCTTTAGAATTTAATAATCGAAAAATTCACGATCAGTGAATACTTTTGCGGCATACGTGTGGTGCACACTTATGGATAATGCTAAATGAATTAACAGATTTTTACGCTAAGCAAACTTATGCCTCGTGTATCACTAAGAATATACATAAACAACATTTAGAAAAGATAAAATAATTAAGTGTTGGAAAATAAATGAAATTCTCTAAAATTAAAATCTGTGTAGATATCTATCATACGCAAATTAAGTGCGAATGATATTCAATTACTATCAAGCGGAAACCGGATATTATACAAACATTTAGACGGTCTCATCGCGCGGCGGAGAGACAACACCTAGCGGCTTTTCTATTTTTCATTTTATATTATGAATGTCTCATTTTTGAATAATTTGGAGTTGGCGACGCATTGGCTATTCCGTTGAGGGGATGACTTTCGACCGATCAGGTCCATTTATGTGCGTCGGCTGCAGGGAAAACCTGTTGGCTCACTTCACAATACTAATCATTAAAATAACTAAATTCGGATTATGCAAGATATCTTTGATTTAGTAATTAAACAAAATACTATTATAGAAATATTTTTAAATGACTAAAGAATCTTTGGTAATACTATAATAGAAAATTCAATTAATTCCTTACATCTTGATCTATTCTAATAAAAAATGGTTTCTTAGTATTTATTAATGGAACTAACAAAAATGAGATTTTCATAATATAACATTGATATTTTCGTTGATGAAATATTTTTATCCAATTATTCAATAAAAATAATGTGGTACTAAGGTTAAATCAATTATTTTTTAAACTTTTAAAAATTAATATAGAAGTTGTCATAAACCTATTGAAAATAAAATTAGAACAGAATCATTAAGTAAAACATTCAAATATCCCATTATATTAGTATAAGCAAATCGATACATCTTTAACTATTTCTCTTATGCAGATTCATATATCATGCGGGATTGAAAGTTGGTTTATCCAAACAGAACAAAATTTAGATTTACATGAATGAACTTCCTATGTATGACATAAAAAACGACAAGAATCTTGTTTGATCGGTTTAGCATTCATCACTAAGAGCGTATGTGATAAGTTAATTACCTTTTCCCGTGAATACATAAATTGCATTTGAACAACCATTTTATTTTTTTAAAAAAAATACATGATAAAATGATGAATCAATGTAGTTCCCAATTAAAGAAAATATTTTTTAGCTCAAAACGTTTAAATAAATTCTGCGTTCAGATTTAAGAACCGCAATTTCGTTTTCATTTATTCGTTTAAACTCACTCCACATATAGATTAATGTAAACGAACAAAAGGACTCGCATTACTGATCATCTGTAATAAATTTTTCCTCTTTGATTACGTTCGATCTGTACCTCGCTGAATAATTAAATGAAGTTAGATTTATATTGGTTCAAATAAACTTGTATACATAAATACTAAATCATTGCATGAGATCTTTTTTCATAATAGATATAATGTGCTTTTAGGGTACCGGAATTCGAAATCATGGCATGATAAATCAATAAAGGTCACTCGTGTTCACACAATGCACTAAATAAGAAATAAGATGCTAGTATCAAATATCAGTGTCTTTTGTTTAGTAACATCACCCTTATATTAATATACTGGTAATAACTGGAAATCGGAAAGGATATTTTAACTTTTTTTATTTGCATCTTAAAGATTTTTCATACAAGGGCCTTTATTTCAAGGCATATATGGATATTCAACCTAGAATAGGATGTAATTACTCCGAGATTGTAATTTAATTTAAAATTAAATTTCTGTTTCAAAGTTTGTTATTTCAACAAGGTAAAATAACGGTTAGTTAATTTATTTTGATTATAAAATTTGTTTAGAAGAATTCAGTGTGGTTCGCTGAATGTAAGGTAGACCTAGAAAAAAATATTTCATAAACTTCTCATTGACATATAAAGGTGAAATCAGGTTGCATATGGGAATATATCTGTTAGTAAAACAATGAAATTTAGAACAAGTCACAGTTATTTAAATAATGTATCTAGATCTTTACATAAATTCAGTTTTCATCCATGCTGCAATGCAAGTTAAAAGTCTGGATATAATAAAACAGAAAGAGGGTCATTTCATTGCATAAAAAACCTGAATTTAAGATGATCACTTACAATGCAATATTTAATATTTTAGAAGTTGTGCCACGTATTACGCATTTACCTTTTCATAAACTGCCCTCAACATAAAAATGTTTTAATCAATTATCATCAATCTCAACCGCTGTGATAGTAGAGAAAATATTTAGTTCGATTCTTGCATCAGCTATATTAAATTAAATTGACGAATTTCTTATTTATCAAGCTTTAATGATCTTGCAAAATTTCAGCAGAACCAAATCTATACCATCGGCGTAACAACATGAACTGATAAATCATCCAAAACTGAGCTGGCACCTTTCCTGTTGACTCCAAAAGTCAAGGTAGCTATCGAAAAAATGAATACAATGGTACCTCGGTACTCGACCAAAATATTTTATCTGATAACGCTTACAAATTCAAAAAAAA
>LDMZ01043240.1:0-17331 GCA_001455285.1 Sphaeromyxa zaharoni
AAAAAATCAGATTATATTAACTGGGTTTAATCGCTCCAGATTAGCAGGTTGTTCAATATCGGTAAACACGAAGAACAGAATGTCAGTTAGCACAATCTCAACAAAATTTCTAAAAACTTCTAAAGGATTTTACATTAAAGCATATTATTTTGAACTGGTATACACTGGGTCCAAGCATATCCTAAAGCAACACTGGATAGATTCATACAATGATTTTTCATTAACGAATTCACTTATAGAAGATAGTGAAATTCTGCCGAGAACCTTGACTTGTAATAATATAAGAATCAGATCACACATTTATCAGCTGCATTAGAATCTGTTCTTCAGAACCGATTTCAGTGTACGAATATAACATATTTGATAGTAGAGAAAAGATTTTTGCAATAGTTCCAGCATTGATCAATCCAGAACGACCTACTATAATCAGAAGATTCATAAGTTTCAAACGATTTGAGGAGATAATAAGTCTGGTAAAGAAATTTAGTATAGAGCAAAAAGCTTCCTGATCAACAAAATTTGTTCTTAAGACATTACCAAAAGACTCAATAGCTTCCTCCCCAGTAAATTTGGAACCTTTTAAAATATTATAGAATTTGTAATCTCAAAAACCGTCTGAACTGGCTATCCGATCGTGAAGATCTTCAAGTAACTTTAAAATAGAATCCGAGCTCTAGAACTATATTCCTACCTTTTAAAAGAAAATGAATACAGATTTGGTGCTTCGGGATGGCTTTTCTCTGGTCTTAATAATTGTTGATATATTTTCAATCTCATTTAGCACAATTTTTATCAAGTCAAAACCATCCATATCATACCGTTTAATCCATATAATAAAACGCAAAAATAATCGGATAGTGAATAAAAGAAATTACAATAGCACACTTTCTATTGTATAATTATAACAACTACGCGCATGATTGACACTTCTAATTATGTTTTACTAGGGTGTCTTTATGTGCAATGTTTGTAGAGTTTAGTAAGGTTTTTATATAGTGGCGTTTATTCTTTTTGAATAAAATTTAAATTGAAATTTTCCTCTTTTCAGATCTTAATATCTTTCAAATGTTATCGTGGCACGTAACTGCCATTAACATTGGAATTTCCTTATTTTTTTTATTTCTCTAATGTGACAAAATAGTGACAAATTTTCATTTAAATGAACCTCCTAGATTCTCTTCGAATATTGTGACCAAGAGAAAAAAATTTCTTTTCCCATATTAATAATGGTCTTGCAGGGATTTTGTAAGTAATTAATTGCGGCACATTCTTTGTGGATTGAAAAAAAGATCTTCGTATTTTGTTTATACATACTTCCTTTAAAATCTTTAATAGGTGAACCTTTGAAAAAAAATTTAACAATGAACCGCAATAGATGAGTACTTCTATCAGTGAATTCCCGTTACTGGGGAGCTTTTAATATATTTCAGTTCAAAAAGTAATTTTCTGTACGAACTTTACGTTCTGCTCAGCATTTTAGCTGTATCTTTTTTTCCCCGTGTTAAGCCGTGACACCGACTTTGTATCGAAGAGATTTGGGAAAATCGTGATCAACATACATAGAAGAAGGACCAATTATTTTGTTCATGAAATCATGGATAGTTTTATCATAAAGCTAAAATAGTAAAATTTTGTTTTTAGTGTTAAAAATAGTATATTTATAAGGCCTCCGAAATAAAAAGATGGTTTGTAGATATATTTAGATAGATAAAAAGAACTAAACTTTACCCTTCTTAATAATCTTTCACTTTTTTAAATTTTATTTATCTAGTTGACGGAGAGATTTCAACTGGATTTTAGGATTTTAATTTGGTCAAATCACTAACCAAATTTTATGAGTATATTGGTCATATTGTTGAGGTTGATGACTATTTTGTTAATTCCTGTTATTTTATAAAAATAAAATATTTCAGATCTGTGATAAAATTATTAAAAATTGCAGTAATCAGTTTTAAAAAGCTATATTTCGCAAATATGGCGGATGTTTCTAAATAATAATATTTGATAGGGGAACTAAAATATGAGCCAACGGAAATACAAGTATTGAATGATTTATACCTTAATTTTTTTAATAAATTAATTTAAGCGATTCGATACCACCTTTTTATAATTTTATTAATGAGAATCAATTGCAGTTAGGGTACAATTCCTTATAAAATGTGTTATAATAACATATATGCTTATATATTCATCATTTATTTATAAAAAGATTATATTATTTCCCTATGTTAAAACGAAATTACATTATTAACAGTGTAAAATAAAATGCAATTTATAAGGAAAAAACAAAATAGTTAGTAATATTTATAAATTCAGTTTATATTTGTTTTAATCACTACCCAAAATGCTTATTCTCATAACGTTCAAGTATCAAAGCCTATTCCGATATCTGTGCTCGAAATATGATAATGATTATAAAGCTTATCTTAGAACTAATAAGTTTCTGCTCTATATTTCGTTAAACCATTCTTCTATAAAATTTTAAATGAAATTTTTCCCTAATTTACAGGTCTAGCACTGTTTGAGTCTATTTTTAATTCAATAAACCCTCTCAATTTATAATTTCCCTTAAGCATTTGAAAATAGAGGAAATGGATTCATTACAACAAAAATAATAATACAGTAACTATAAATTTCAAATTACTAATAAAAGAGTAATAATATTAATTATTCTAAGGAAAACACTCTTTCGAGACCGAAGTACGCTAGGTGGTATGACAGGTGGGACGTAATAGATGAATATATTAAATATGTCTTGTAGTTATGCCATTTTATCCATAAATTTTGTTATAATTACTTCATTCAAATAACAGGACATTGTTACAAATCTTCCAAAATTCAATAAACAGGATTTAAAATATTAGCGTTTTGGCACCAATAAAAATGTTTGTTTGAGCAAAGTTTAAAAACAATTAAATGCAAAACTAATTGAAATACTATTAAAAAACAGTTGATTTTTATCAGGACAGATTTATGAATAAGCGATTATTGTCAAAGCCAAAAATAAAGGGCATCTAACGCTGCCTGATTCCGGTGTGTTGATTACGCACGTAGATGATCGGTGCTTATCCGTTAGTACCCAAAACTCTGTAGATAGTATATAAATAGCCATCTTCCTCCGTCCTAGATATTAGCTTTATAAAGATTTACAGTTTTATACCCAAGATCCGAGAAGTAACATTAAATTGCTGTAATAGGTCAGATTCTATGTGTGCTAAGATATATCTTGTTAAAATTTTTCCGGCCGAGTCGTACAATATC
Source organism: Sphaeromyxa zaharoni (assembly GCA_001455285.1). Lineage (NCBI taxonomy): Eukaryota > Metazoa > Cnidaria > Myxozoa > Bivalvulida > Sphaeromyxidae > Sphaeromyxa > Sphaeromyxa zaharoni. Next base: position 3,262 of record LDMZ01043240.1, read on the forward strand.
ATAGCCATTAATTATGTTATTATGATCAAACATGTTTTTGGTAAAAAATAATTTTAAATTAACGTTTAAGATATTTATTAATTTATTCAAATTTCATTATTCTTCATTCTATTACCTTACATTACGGCATATTTAATCTCTTTTAATAATCAAAACTGAGGTGGCTCTTATACTCCGACTTTAGGCTATTACTATATTCTAATAAGTTAATATATTATCATGATGCAGTTAGCGAATTATAATATTTCGGTAATAACCGAAAATTATGCGACCATTACCGAATATATGTTATATAAATGTGGCAATGCGGCTTCGGGACGGTGCTAAATTTTTATATCGGTAGAACACATAATTTTGATATATTTGAATTTATGTATTCGAATGTTGTGGTCGACATCGACTCACCGCAACACTGGGTGTTTAATACGCACCCTATGACCAAAATCCGGTATATTTATTTACTTCGGCTGCAGAACCCTATTGCAAATGTCGATTGTCATAATATATTGTTGTAGAGAAAGAGTCCACTATAATTCGACAGACTTTTTTTTCGTCTCTGATAAATATAAAAATGTGATGACTCTTTAACCAGTTTTGATTCGGCATACATTATGTGTAGTATGAAAAACCGAAAAAAATACTTTATTATTGTTTTTGTTACATAAAATATTTTGTTTAAACATGCTCCTAAAGTAAACACTTTAAAAAGTCATCTTTAGACTATATAAATTAGAAAATGTATGTTTTTATATATTTTAATATCTAAATTTTCTTATTACACAAAATTTATAAAGCTATTAAATTTAAAAGTAAAAGTGTTCAATGTTGTAATATATTGCCTCAATTGTTACATTTAAAAGCCGAAAAGTTAATTATAAAAAAAGTATGAACATTTTGTGTAGGTTAGTTTTCTTCCTTCATAAAAATATTAACGTTTGTTCAAACCAATTTAAAAGTGCTTAATATTAAAATTTTTTTGCATAAAGATTTTATAAAGGTATTAATATGCTTGGGAAAGAGCAAAATAAATTTTAGTGTTGACTATATTTAGTAAAAGGCACTCTTTTACATAAGTTACTTCCATTTTTTAAATCTATGTGGTTTTCTCACCATTAACAAATAATTATTTTGTGTATTACACGATATTTGTTTTGATTATGTTAGAAGTATTCCTCAAAAATTAAAATACTAGTGAATTCAGCAACACCTCAATGGCAAGAAAGCACTGATATAAGTTCAACTTTTGAAGAAAAAAGATTAATTACTAAACCCGAATTATTTTAAGAGTTTCATGGTTTTCGATTGTTTACTTAATAAGACTCACTGCGAATATTAGGCTTAGTTTACATGTTTTACTTATAATATTTCCAACTATATTAAAAAAATGAAATAGTATTTGTAAACTTCACGAGCATAAATGGTACCTAAAGTATATGCTTAGTATAAAATATCTATCTAGAACGTGCTTCAAACAAACATGATCCCAACAATCTACTAATTATCTATATTGTCATACATTACACTCAGAAATTCAATTTTTGTTTTGTTATATTTATAAATTAGAATAATAAATTTATCAAGTAATTGTTAATAGATTTTTTATTCTTCGATTCAAAATGCGCCATAATATTGCATTATCTCAGAGTATTGTCAAAATTCAAATTTTTTCCAGAGTTTCCATAGAAATTTTACTCACTGTAAGCTAGATTGATAAAAATATATGTAAATTTGACAAAGCTGCAAAAAATATACAATACAAGCCTTGAATTGTAGAAGCGCCGAATTAGTTTATTTTAAGTTAAGATACACAATATTAAGATTTTTGCAAATATTTAAGATCCATGGACCAATCTAGGGTTATTAGTTCACATTTATATAAATTTCAAGAAAAAATTTTCTTATTTTTCGCTTATTTTTTCTTCAAGCCAAAATAAAAGTTTTTTGATAATTAAGATGAAAAAAATTATGAGTGTATTCATAAAGAATACTAATTTAAATGATCTACTTAAACATTTTTCTTATTTAAGATAATAAGTGTAAAAACAGGTTTATCAATTAAATATATATCATATAAATTAATTAAATACATATTTAAAAATACTAGCCGCTATTTATGTTATTGCTATTTTTGATTTAGACATAAAATGCTGCGGATATAACCTTTATATAGCTCTTGTGATTTATTAAACGATTCCTTAAATTAGAAAAAATTGATAAAATTCTGAAAATTTTAAATTTTCTATGTAATTAAATTTATGCATTCATCCGATAATTTAGTACAGAGAGATAGTTCTAGGGCCGTAATAAAGGATTTTTTACCAAAACAATACCTTCTGTTAGTGATAAAACATTTCTTATGAAAGGAATAAATAAAATTTTATATCAACTCCTTATTCTATAAATCGTTAAAACATTGATTAGATGAATAATAATTTAGCTTAATATGAAAAAATATTAAAGTTTTTAACTTCTTTTACTTAGATTCTGAAAGAATATTGTCGTAATCAAACTTCGATAAATGGAACGAGGAATCCCGGGGCTCAGCCCTCCGCGTGACCAATCATTTTTGTCAGGCAAATTTAGTTATTTGTTTATATTATTCACAGTTCTATTTAATAACTCGGTTCTAGAATGTTATTTATCACGTCGCATGATTCCCGGGCATGGGCTACTAGTTTTGTGTAAGGTGTATCTAGCGTGTCATGGATGGGTGTTTTTTTCTGTTATTATGTATTTTCACTTTTAAATACTAAAATATTATTATCATATCCGATTATCACTCGTTATTTAACCACTTTACATTAGGAAAGAAAAAAGATTTTACCAGGGGATGCTGCTTTAGTTTAAAAGTGTAATGAATGTTAATATCAACAATTCAGTCAAAATATGTCTTGAAAGATAATTTGAATTTTAAAATGTTATAATTTAATCACTTACTTTGGTTTAAAATTTCTAATTTAAACTAATAGTTTTATTCTGGTATCAGGGGGGGGGGTTACCGACTATTTTAACCATAAAATGATTTTATAGGATTAGCAATACTTTATAGCGATTTAAATGTAGGAAACATAAACAAGAAATGTTTATTATTTATTTTACTTTTCCTAATAGTCTATTCTCTACATTCTGTTGAACCTTTACCTAAATATAAGATATAAATATTAGACAGGATTAATAGATGAAAGCCATTGATTAGCATTTGAAAATTTAATGTTTTTGAGCAATATTTCCACACTTGATGCTTCTGTTTAAAGCTTAATACATTTAATATATACATAATTTCATGGTAAAAAAACAGCTAAGTAACACAACAATAAATGACAAAAATACTTCTCTGAAATCTTTTTTTTTTAAATTTAATTATATTTTATTTTGGAAGTCACAGTTTTATGATTCTTATCGACCCAAATCCTGCCAAAAATTTAAAGATAAGGGAATCTCGCTGCTAGAGTTCTTTTAAAGAAAAATTTACAACTTTTTTAATGCATATAGATAACTTTCTTTTCATAGAGTCATTGATATTAATGTATTATATAAAAGATGGAACAACATATATAAAGGATTTAAATTTTACGTGTTTTTAAGCTTTTTTGGGTCAATGATCAAGTGTCATAAAAAAATGTCTTTGTTCATTAACAACTTTTAAGAACTGCGTAAAAAGGCGGACTATGGGAAAATACTGCATCGAAATTTTGATAATGGATATTTAGATCAAGCATTTTGGAAAAAAGTTTGATAGCATGAGTTCTACAAATCTTTTTTATTTATGATTTAATCTGTTTTTGACATATTTCAGTGAAAATCTAAGTGGTTATAAAATACATATGTACTTATTTTATGAACTTAAAATTCTAATTTTGTAAAAACATGAATTTGTCATCATACAAGTATGCACATTCCAACCTAAAGGATATCAGCTTGTTATGAACAGATTTTTAAATTCTATCTTTTCCCCTTATGGAAAGTTATTGGCGAATTTTCATAGTTTTTCGTATCTTTGACAATGAACTCCGTGTCCAAAAATCTTTTTCACTTTACCTTTCGTGAAAAGTCGATTCTTTGATTTCTGAATAATATGATAAGCGGTACCATCGTTTCATGTAAAGTAATTTTTTCCTATGACGGGTCATAAGTCAGATAAAATCTAAAGCTTACAGATTCTGGTTTAAGATTTAATGCCCTTCCAAACTTATTAGTTTTATTAAGAACTGTTACTTTTCCTAGACCAGTATTACTATTTGCTTTCTTTGAGTTTACATCCACAAGTGATGATTGGAAAAAAATAAGGATATTGATTCAAAAATCACCGTATAATTGTCACTAAGAGCTTTTGGTTTGATCTGTAACCGTGGGATTAAGATTTTGTGGAAATCGAAATTTCATTTAAATAGTTTGTTTTCTTTCTCGTAATTTAGTATGCAAGAACTAATTTGGTCAAATTAAAGATGCTTAAATCCAAAGTTCAGTAGTATTAAAAAACTGGATGGATGGAATAATCAAAGGATATTGAATGATTTATTGATAGCAGTTCCTGTTTCAGTAATTTAACACACTACAAGTTCTAATAAAATGGGGCGTTTTCCCTATTCTGAAATCGATTAATGCCATCAATCAAACTAAAGAATATAAGTTATTAATTGTAAAAAAACGATTGATTAGAATAGTGAAAAGCTCAAATTGAATTATGTCTTTTCTAGATCAATTATAACTATTCCACAATAAACAGTATTTTTATATCAAAGAAGAGAGTGAATCATTATACTTATGATGACCTCTCAATAGCAATTAAGTCATGGGCGTCAGCACCTATTTTTTATTTCCAAATGTACGAATTAAAAAATTTATTAAAAATCAAACATTTTTTCATAGCTACATTCCAATGACCAATTGAGGCCTTCAGGTAAATAAATATTTAGTCAGGTGCCCAGTATTTCTAACGCCGCCCACCTCGAAATAATTCTTTTCATTGTCAGTGTCGTGATTGTTAATTTATTTTAGCTTATAATGTTTCAAAATATAATAAATACAGATTATAATTGTAATCGAATTATTCCAATAGATGACATTGGTTCTGATGCCTCAAAATTCGGATCTTTTGAAGAAAAAATAGCTCGATGTAAGTTAGCATCGTTATATCGTCTCACTGACTTTTACGGATTGTCACAATCTATATACACACATATATCTGTAAGTATTTTAGTATTTCTTCCTATTTGTGGTTACATTCATTATCAACATTTTAGCTAAGGCTCCATGACCCAAACAAGGTTTTGATCAACCCGTTTGGATTGCTTTTTGAAGAAATCACAGCTTCTAATCTGGTTACGATTGATCTAAGTGGAAAAGTTATTCATGGTGGAGCAACCAAGTTTGGCATTAATAAGGCAGGAGCTGTGTTACATACATCAATACTACAATCGCGTCCCGATTTACATTGTGTGATCCATGTTCATACCCCTCCCATTGTGGCTGTATATACCTATTGATGCTTTAATCGTTTTCCTAAGGTTTCATCAATGAGTTGTGGACTTTTACCAATTTCACAAGAAGCTTTAATTGTATATTTATCTTATTTTAATGGGTTTTAATGTACAGGTTGGTGACGTTTCTTATTATGAATACGCAGGCATTGCCATTAATGACGATCCTGCTCAGGTCGCCAATGCTCTTGGCGATGTAAACAAAGTAATGTTCCTGAAAAATCACGGGATTGTATGTACTGGTAAAACTGTGGAAGAAGCTTTCTACTGGCTTTTTCACGTTTCAATAGCTTGTCAGAATCAGGTATTTGATATTGAATAAACTTTTACATAGTAACTATGAAACCTTTTAATTCTGTTAAATCGGTTAGCCATTATTTTTTTTGTGGCTTTGTTGTAATAAACCTTTATAGACAGTATTTCAGGCGAAAGTATTATGTTAGGAAGATTTTTTGGTAATTTTGAAAAACAGTGCATTTATCTATTAATAGGTTTATATCAATATTATCCTATAAGTAAAATATGGCACGTTAATATTGGCAAAATAATGTTTCTGGAAGAAATTGTGATAAAATGATTAGAAAGATTAACTTATAATTCTGAGATCTTTTATGACGTGTAGATGTCATGATGCAAAACGACTTCATTTTAATAGATGCTTTACCAATGAAATCCTTTTAAATCTATTATTAATTTTTATTATGTATTTATATCAAAAGATATGTCGTATTTACTATTTAAGAAATATTTGTTTCCCTAATAGATCTTGTGAGAGTAGGAAAAAGTAATCAATTTCAATTTTATCAATTGATAGCCTTATTTCAACGATAAAACTCAGTTCAAAAGACTTTCATTTTTCATTAATGGCTTAAATTTCATTCTTTTTTAACGGTTGAGTTTCCTTTATATTACATTCATTTTAATAATTCTTTGTATATATATTTATCGGTATACTCTAACAATTATTAATCCTATCGTGTTGAAGCATTATGAATAAGATTAATCCTATTACATATAAAAATCCAGAGAATGACGTATGGATCTTAAAATGAAAATATTTAATCAACCACTTCTTCCGATTGATATATGAAAATCACTGCCTGTAATTTCATGAAAAATTTTCAATATAGTTTTATAAGGTCTTTCTAAGTGGTCAGCTTAATATAATTGAAAGATAATAGACCATGTGTATGCCTTAAATTTTTCCTCTACTTGATGAAATTAGTATATTGTAATAATTTTTGACAAGAATGTAGATGGGAGTAATAATAAATGATTTATTAATTAATTTTATGATTTTTTTTATAAAATTTTGGTAAGAGATTTGCTTAATCTGCCTCTTCTTCGTCTTAACATTGAACATACTAATAAAATTGGTTACATTTCTTTTTGGATTCACTATAAACAATGAATATACATATTAAAATGTTATTCGGTTTTTTAATTCAATTTTTTGTTTGAAATTACATGTTATTTTTTATTGATTGTATTGTATTTGCAGATTCTCAGTTTCTACTTGATGTTTTTTTTTCCGATAATATTTATATTTGGGGAAAGAGACGTGGCTGAAATAACTTCTCAGAGATAAGTAAAGAATTTAATGTAAAATAATTGTTTTACAGCTCTATTCGTTATTAGATGCAAGAATTGCATTCCTACGCATAAAACGTATGGTCTAACAAGAATTTTTTTTACTGTAGAGGAATTTCTTTTATTGTTTGTGTAATTCAAAATGATCATATTTTTAATCGGTCTATTCGCATTGGTAGTAGGATAATTGGTTCGGATTAATTTGTTAATTAAAATAATTTTATAATGCTTCAAATAACATAGCCATTTTTAAGCATCCAGGGTGTATTATTTTTTATTTGATAGTATCTGCAAAAATATATAGATCTTTATAACTACATATAAGATATGTGTAATCGATTTTTTTGTTTTGATTCTTTTTATTTGTTATTGACTTGATATTTATGTATCAAAAATGGTGTTAATGGCAATATAGACATTATTTTGTGAATTTAATATTAATCGAAAACGAAAAAAAGCAACTAATGAACGACCCCAGCGTATTTAAAAATTTGACATCCTTTGTCTTTAAAATATTATTTTGGTGTAATTAACTTGACCTCATGATGGTTTTGTCAAACTTGTTTTTTTAAATGTATGGATACCATATTACAAATTTTTAAACAGTTTTAAGTTTTTAAAATTAACAAACAGATATTTTATAAGCCATACTGTCAAAGATTTATCTTTATGAGTTTATGCTTTCTGCAATATTACACTTTAGAATGTTATTGTTTTTAATCTTCAAAACAGATTATGATTAAATTTTTGACTTTTATAAATGCATCTGAGTAAATTTTCACTCATCTTGGTTTTATTTATTAAGAGGTACCATTATTCGATATTATTTAGAATTTTTGTTTGATTTTATATCTAATATTTGATTGTATATCACATTTAAAGATCTTTTCTTAGTATCTTCTTATAGATGTAAAAATCTTTAATAGTGACGTCTATTAGTTCTTCTTTCAATTTAATGTCTCTCAAGTAGTTTTGTGATTTTTAAGTGATTTTTAAGTGAGAATAAAAGTGTTTTAGAATCTAAGCTATTTCGTGGAGAAAATTCATCTGCGAAATAAAATTGTCGTGTTTTTATTTATATTTTTCGTATTACAGGTTAACACCATCATTAAACCTAGTCATGTTGATTTCTCTGTTTAAATATTGATTATTTGATTTGGTGATGTTTTTTGTTAAATGATTTTGAGATAGACCATTCAAATACATCCATTTTAAAAATAATGAACTCAATAGTCAAATGCGATATCAAAAATGTTGATAGGTTGGAATTATTTACCGTTACAATTCAATAGTTCTTTTCTCAAATCGGCAAAGCCATTGTCAAAAAAAATTTATGACTCAAAAATACTGCATGTCGAATAATTAAGGTGACATTGTAGGGACAATAATTTAATATTTGATAAATCTAATATTTTTTCCTGTTTATTGACTAACAAGCAGGAACTTTCCTTGAAATATTTCTAAAATAGATAATCTATTTTAAATTAATAGCCTATAATTTTGCAGGTTGCTGCAATGTCAGGTGATATATCAAATGTTTCAATCCCATCAAAAGAATCACAAGAGCAAGTTCGAAGTACCGTAAATCAGGGATATGACTTGGTAATAACCGGTGGCAATCACAAGTGGGAATTCGGTGAACTGGAATATGAAGCTCACATGCGAATTCTTGATCGAAGGGTAAGGCTATGATTTTACATTGAGAAATATAGGGCTATAAAACATGCTATCCTTACAAGTACCTAGATAAGATCAATAGCCTTGGTGCACCACAGGACCTGAATTATCTTTCCGTAATAATTCGCTTTCGTATATAATTTTACTTAAAGTATGAGCTTAAGGTTAAGTCTCCTGTTGATATATTTACCAACAGTAACGAATCAGCTTCGATGACCTATAGTATAGACTCTGGAACCCATACTTTAGAAGATGAAAGCCCATTATTAGAAGAAACTCCTGATACTATACTCTATTTTCCACATAATACTGAGGAAGAACTGATTGTAAATTCAAATACAATTAATGAAGGTACTGATGGGAGTGTACCAAAAAGTGAATCTGCAAGGGAACTTAGTATGTGTCTTGGAATGAGATTGGGACCCCAAAGTTCCGATGGAGATGATATATTGGAAACCGAAAATGACGCTCGTGAGATATCATCTGATGACCAACAAAGACTTTTAATTCAGAAGAAAAATACTTTTGCAAAACGGTCAAAAAGTCTTACTTCAGGATGTGAAAAAGCAATATATAGAAGAATTAGTGAAAAATATAGATGCGATGTTAAATGATCGTCAAATTAGAATGAAAGATGTAAATTAATTTTAGCTATATATCTTTGCTGCAATAATGACATGTATAGATATAGTTAAATGTTACCTTGTTTATCTTGTCTATTTTGACTACTTAAATTGGCGTTTTTCATTAAAATTCATTAACGTGGTTTTGTACAATTCTAACTTAAGCTTCCTGTATTTTTCGTCTCCGACTCTGTTTATCTACTAATATTACAAACATTAATGTAACAATACTTCCGAGAACTTTGGTATGGCAGGAGTTGATTTGGCTCCTCCATCCTTTTTATTCAAAATTCTGGAAATTTTGTCACTGAAGGTTTCCATGTAATATTGTATTTTCAATCCTTTTGCAATTTCCTAAATATCTAATATTGACATTAGTTGAGTACTTTCATGACCAAGGTAATATCAGAAGGTAGAAATGGTTCATTCTTTGTTTTTATATTAAAAAATTTTACTTCATAATGAGTTATAGGACAGAACAATATAAATATGAGGTCCCAATTAGCGTTTGAGGAGTCGCAGCTCTGTTTGAGTGAACAATGTTTAATTTCTTATACTATGTTAATTGGAATCATAGGCCTTGAAGCAGTAATCCCCACCTTAAAATCTTAGAAAGATTTTTATATATTTATAGTACAGCTAGTAGAGTTTCAAATTTTTCTAACCCCTGCATCTCCCTATGAAATATAGCATGTAGTTTGTTAGAAAAACGTAGTTCCAAGGATCCCTTCACCATGTGTTATGCACCTTTCCGGAAAGAATAATGATGAAAATTTTCCGTTTTGGAGAATTAAATTTTTCAAAAATATGTTATCCAACAACTTTATCAATGCGTAATTTTCGTCATAGATAATCTGAAAAAATACAGAAACTAAACGTGTTAAAACCTCAGATATTTGAATTAAGCTCAGTAATACAAAAGAATCAAGGGTGGAAGGATGATTTGAGACAATTATCTAAAAAGTTTATAAGTTAAAAATTTTAGATCTAAAAGCATAAGGCGACTGGAATCAAATATAAAAGTAACTTTTGTCTTAAAATCGGCAGGTTATGCATTTTTAATACAATAAATTAGGTGCTACCCGGATAACTAATTATTTATCTATATAGCTTAAACATCATACGTTTGATGAGACAAATAACGGTCTTATATTTGATTAAAGGTATTTAGAAATTGTTCAAATACATCTTCCGTATGAAGTAGCAGGTTGATTCAAATGAATTCTTAAATTTGATGAAATCATTATTTGTGAATACAATTAATTTACTTTTTAAACAAGCCTAAAGGTTTATAAATAAACTAAGGAGTAAGACAAAAGGAATTCCCATTCTTACCTGTAAAGTTTTCGACATGGGCAAAATTCATTTATCCATATAATATATCAATGAGATTGACCGTCTGTGCCCACAAATCTACATATGCAATTTTTTTTAATCTTATTTGTTGTCAAATATTTATACACGCGTATTTAGGTGACGAAATGGAGCATAATATATGACTAAAAATATATTCGTTTAGATACACATAGAGTATCAAAGCATGCATTATTTTAACCTTTTACTATGGGAAGTGATCTCAATCCCATTATAAAATTATATTAAATATATCGTTTTACTTAATATAGCTGTATTTACACGATCATATATTAGTTTTAGAAACACCTGATGAATCTTCTGCCGTTAAACTCAATTGATGCATTGGATATTTTGCAAAGATTGGATCCCACACAAATCGCTTGTATAACAGTTGTGAAAGAGTTAAACGATTAAAATTCTTTAATTCTCATACGTTTAAACAATTATCTAAACAGAGTCGAAAAACCTTTAAGGCTAAAGACTGTCTTGAGTGTTCATAAGATGTCCACGGACACATAGGATCATAAATTAACCTACAAAGTAGAAAAGTTTAAAAATTTCAATATTTGAGATTTGGTCACGAGCTGCATTTTGCTCATTACAAATGTTACACGTTATTTACCTGCCACTATCTTTTATAGTCAATTGCATGTCCGCGTAAAATAAACGACACTTGAGTGGAAATAATATCCAGAAAATTCTAAGTACAGATCAAAATGGCACATGCGAGTACTCCATCAAAATTTAAATTTTTCTCGATATTTTTTCCCTCTTTTCCTATCAACAGCTTTTATTTCGGGCTTTAGAATTTAATAATCGAAAAATTCACGATCAGTGAATACTTTTGCGGCATACGTGTGGTGCACACTTATGGATAATGCTAAATGAATTAACAGATTTTTACGCTAAGCAAACTTATGCCTCGTGTATCACTAAGAATATACATAAACAACATTTAGAAAAGATAAAATAATTAAGTGTTGGAAAATAAATGAAATTCTCTAAAATTAAAATCTGTGTAGATATCTATCATACGCAAATTAAGTGCGAATGATATTCAATTACTATCAAGCGGAAACCGGATATTATACAAACATTTAGACGGTCTCATCGCGCGGCGGAGAGACAACACCTAGCGGCTTTTCTATTTTTCATTTTATATTATGAATGTCTCATTTTTGAATAATTTGGAGTTGGCGACGCATTGGCTATTCCGTTGAGGGGATGACTTTCGACCGATCAGGTCCATTTATGTGCGTCGGCTGCAGGGAAAACCTGTTGGCTCACTTCACAATACTAATCATTAAAATAACTAAATTCGGATTATGCAAGATATCTTTGATTTAGTAATTAAACAAAATACTATTATAGAAATATTTTTAAATGACTAAAGAATCTTTGGTAATACTATAATAGAAAATTCAATTAATTCCTTACATCTTGATCTATTCTAATAAAAAATGGTTTCTTAGTATTTATTAATGGAACTAACAAAAATGAGATTTTCATAATATAACATTGATATTTTCGTTGATGAAATATTTTTATCCAATTATTCAATAAAAATAATGTGGTACTAAGGTTAAATCAATTATTTTTTAAACTTTTAAAAATTAATATAGAAGTTGTCATAAACCTATTGAAAATAAAATTAGAACAGAATCATTAAGTAAAACATTCAAATATCCCATTATATTAGTATAAGCAAATCGATACATCTTTAACTATTTCTCTTATGCAGATTCATATATCATGCGGGATTGAAAGTTGGTTTATCCAAACAGAACAAAATTTAGATTTACATGAATGAACTTCCTATGTATGACATAAAAAACGACAAGAATCTTGTTTGATCGGTTTAGCATTCATCACTAAGAGCGTATGTGATAAGTTAATTACCTTTTCCCGTGAATACATAAATTGCATTTGAACAACCATTTTATTTTTTTAAAAAAAATACATGATAAAATGATGAATCAATGTAGTTCCCAATTAAAGAAAATATTTTTTAGCTCAAAACGTTTAAATAAATTCTGCGTTCAGATTTAAGAACCGCAATTTCGTTTTCATTTATTCGTTTAAACTCACTCCACATATAGATTAATGTAAACGAACAAAAGGACTCGCATTACTGATCATCTGTAATAAATTTTTCCTCTTTGATTACGTTCGATCTGTACCTCGCTGAATAATTAAATGAAGTTAGATTTATATTGGTTCAAATAAACTTGTATACATAAATACTAAATCATTGCATGAGATCTTTTTTCATAATAGATATAATGTGCTTTTAGGGTACCGGAATTCGAAATCATGGCATGATAAATCAATAAAGGTCACTCGTGTTCACACAATGCACTAAATAAGAAATAAGATGCTAGTATCAAATATCAGTGTCTTTTGTTTAGTAACATCACCCTTATATTAATATACTGGTAATAACTGGAAATCGGAAAGGATATTTTAACTTTTTTTATTTGCATCTTAAAGATTTTTCATACAAGGGCCTTTATTTCAAGGCATATATGGATATTCAACCTAGAATAGGATGTAATTACTCCGAGATTGTAATTTAATTTAAAATTAAATTTCTGTTTCAAAGTTTGTTATTTCAACAAGGTAAAATAACGGTTAGTTAATTTATTTTGATTATAAAATTTGTTTAGAAGAATTCAGTGTGGTTCGCTGAATGTAAGGTAGACCTAGAAAAAAATATTTCATAAACTTCTCATTGACATATAAAGGTGAAATCAGGTTGCATATGGGAATATATCTGTTAGTAAAACAATGAAATTTAGAACAAGTCACAGTTATTTAAATAATGTATCTAGATCTTTACATAAATTCAGTTTTCATCCATGCTGCAATGCAAGTTAAAAGTCTGGATATAATAAAACAGAAAGAGGGTCATTTCATTGCATAAAAAACCTGAATTTAAGATGATCACTTACAATGCAATATTTAATATTTTAGAAGTTGTGCCACGTATTACGCATTTACCTTTTCATAAACTGCCCTCAACATAAAAATGTTTTAATCAATTATCATCAATCTCAACCGCTGTGATAGTAGAGAAAATATTTAGTTCGATTCTTGCATCAGCTATATTAAATTAAATTGACGAATTTCTTATTTATCAAGCTTTAATGATCTTGCAAAATTTCAGCAGAACCAAATCTATACCATCGGCGTAACAACATGAACTGATAAATCATCCAAAACTGAGCTGGCACCTTTCCTGTTGACTCCAAAAGTCAAGGTAGCTATCGAAAAAATGAATACAATGGTACCTCGGTACTCGACCAAAATATTTTATCTGATAACGCTTACAAATTCAAAAAAAA